>JACCIX010000942.1:0-138682 GCA_025506515.1 Flaveria trinervia | reverse complement strand
CTTGTCAAACTGCTGATGAAGCTTTCAGCAGTTGTTGTGATACCATGTGGGACTTAGAGGTTTTCTGATCTTGGTCATGGTTCTTTTGGTCCAAAAATGAATGTGTGGGTTTCTTTTCCCACAATATGCATGGTGGACAAGAGCATGGTGAGCTTCACGCAATGCTCAAAACAGCCAGGCAGGAATCAGTAGAATGGTTCTACCAGTTCTCTCGATCAGTGAGGAAGGCAATAAGAAAAGGCCATTCCCCGATCCTAAGGAAAATGTTGTCAAGGAAAGGGGTACATCAAAGGAAAGGGGAAAGGAAAGGCCAAAGCGGATCCTCCAAAGCCTAAGCTTAAGAAGCCTAAGGTAACGGAGAACAATCCATGCTTGAGTGTGGAGAGACAGGACATTGGAAAAGGAATTGTCCAACCTATCTCAAAGAGTTGAGAAATAAGAGGGATGCTGGGCAAACCTCAGGTACAACTTACATAATTCACATTGGTTTAAATATTATCTTGAAACACATGGGTATGGATACTGGATGTGGAACTCACATATGCAATTTGTTGCAGGGGTTCAAAAGAAATAATCACTTCAAGAAGGAGACACAAGTCTCTATATGGGCAACGAAGCAAAAGTTGATGTCGAAGCGCAAAGAGATAATATTTTGAAACTTTCAAATGGTTTGGAAGTTATTCTTAAGAACATAACTTTGATTTCCTTTTAAAACAATGTGGTTATGAATTAAAGTTTGTTAACAATGGATTTATTTGTATGGATGATGTATTTTATTTCAAGGCTATGCCTTTTAATGGAATCTATGAATTGGTTCATAATGATTCATTCTATAATAGCTCTTATACCAAACAAGCACGAAGAAGCTTAAAATGGGTTAAGTGATTCTTATCTTTAGCATTGTCGTCTTGGTCACAAACAAGAATGGGATATAAACAAGAATCGGATTCAACACTTCAAAGATGGTCTTTTGAAAAAAAAATGAAAATGTTTCATTAGATAAGTGTGAATTGTTTACAAGGTAAGATGACCAACTCGCTCTTTAGTGGCACTAACAAGAGGGCAAAAGACTTATTGGGAATCATACATTTGGATGTATGTGGCCCTTTAAGACAATGACTAGAAATGGTGAAGATACTTCATTACCTTTATCGACGATTATAGTTGCTATGGTTATGTGTACATGATGACCACAAACATGAAGCTTTTGAAATGTTCAAAATCTTCAAGAATGAAGTAGAAAATCAACTCAATAAAACTATCAAAGTTCTTCATTAATAGAGGAGGTGAATACCTTAGTGAAGCCTTTTAGTACCATCTAAGAAGTGTGGGATGGTCTCACAACTTACTCCACCTGGACCCAAACATAATGGTGTGTCTGAAAGGAGGAAAACGAACCCTATTGGATATGGTTCAATCTATGACGGCTATAAGCTCAATACTCTATCATTTGGGGTTTTCGCAATGCTCTTGAGGCTCGTATTTTAAATATGGCCTTGACCAAGTAGTCCATTCACTAAGTGATATTGTTGGATATCCCAAACACGTATACGATACTACTTCTTTGATCCAACAGAGCAAGAGTATTTATTGCTCGAAGGTGGAGTTCTGGAAACTAAGTTCCTTATGGAAGGAATAATGTATAGAATAGTGGAATTTGATGAGGATCAGGATCACAAGTGATACAAGTTTGTTGACACTAGCAATCAACAAGAGGTTGTTGATGATGATCAAGAGGTTGATCAGTACACACAAAACGTTCGTAGATCTGGTAGAGTTAGCATTCACCTGAAAAATATGGATTTTTCATGAATGGATGCTATGTGGTTTACTCCGATGAGCAACTACATACCATGAATAATGTCCAATTCGGTTTGTGACAAATGGCTGGAAGCCATGAACGTTGAGATGCAGTCCATGTATGACATCAAGTTTGGGAATGGTTGACTCCACTTAACTCTAAACCGGGGATGCAAGTGGGTGTTAAGAAGAAAATGGATATACATGGAAACTTGGATACTTACAAAGCTAGACTTGTAGCAAAAGGTTTCACTCAAACTCAAAGGGTTGATTATGATGAAACTTTCTCGCCTGTGGCAATGCTAAAGTCAATTAGTATATTATTTTCCATAGCTGCATATTATTACTATGAGATTTGGCAAATGGATGTCAAAACCACTTTTCTAATTGACATCTTGAAGAGATTGTGCATACGGTTCAGCTTCATGGTTTTGTCGGTCCAGAACATCCTAATAAGGTATTGTTAGGATCAGTGATCTACGTTGATTGATTAGAGAGTATAGCAGCGGAATTCTAACAATGAATTAGCCAATTCACAAGAACGAAAAGATATTCAATGAAGAACAAAAACGGTTATAGATAGAGAGAATTCGCAGATATATTTCATTCAATATTCGCTTTCGTGGTAACGGAATGTCACACATACAATTAGGTCGACACTCTTATATAAGAGATGTGACGTCTGCTGATGTCACTTGATAGTGACATCTAACAGAATTATTCCAACTGAAACACAACTACTGAAGATGTCAAAACAGCTGACATCTTCTTACAAAAATATAAGTGTTATTGTTAATATAACTACTCAAAAACATAAAACTACTGACACTACAACAACTGAAGAACAAGCTCTTCAGTCGTTTTACAAAACTACTGAAAGTAAAAACATAAAACTACTGAGATCACAACTACTGAAGAAGTACTCTTCAGCTGTTGTGACAAACTACTGGAACTTCAGTACTTGGTCTTCAGACTTGAACTTCAGACGTTTCATCAGCTGATGACTTTAGTAGATGTCATCAGCTGATGTCTTCAGTCTTTGTCTTCAGACTTTGTACACCAGTTGTTGATCTTCAGCACTTGTAGACTCCTCAGTTGTTATACTTCAGTACTTGGTCTTCAGCTTCAGCACTTGTGTTCTTCAGCTGTGAGCTTCAACACTTTAGTCTTCAGCTGTTGAAGTCTTCAGTACTTGATCTTCAGTTGTTGAAGTCTCAGCACTTGTCGAACTACTGATGAAGCCTTCAGCAGTTGTTGTGATATCATGTGGGACTTAGAGGTTTTCTGATCTTGGCTCATTGGTTCTTTTGGTCCAACAAACTCCCCTGAACCAATGCAGCCAAAACTCTAATTGTTTATTTTCCCACTTATTGTTGGCAGAATGGTTGGTCTTTTTCCTTCTTGATGAGTTAAGAAGATGACTCATATAAGCACTGGCCTGGGAAGAAATCTCAGAGATCTGTTTGGCAAGGTATGAATGGGAACTCTTTTTTGGGGAACTGAACACAGAGTTGTTATCCCATTCATGAGATCTACTTCCCCATTATGAGTCTGTACGACTCTCGAACATAGGCCTCAAGGAGAACAACCTGTTCCTCCTTGGAGAGTTCTTCTACTCCTCCTTCAAAGAAGAATTCTGGACCATAGTACTAAAATAAGTACTTTACAGTCCTGCCATTCTTCAACTCCACAGTAGTTACCTCCCTATAGACAAATTCATCAGGATGAGTGCCCTCAAGAAGTAACTGGAGCTCATTCTTCTTAATGTCTTCAAGCTTCTTATATAATAACCCCTTTTTGATCATCTTGTTTTCCAGTAGGCTTGAGGGGTCATTTTGATTGATGAGCCTTCTTGAATTCATCGATTATTTTCATGGTGAGACTACAATGGCCAACATGATTGTAGAGTCTATTGTTTTCTAACCTGGCCATCGTATCTATGTGGAATAGATCTTTTGTGGATTCTAGAACTCACCTTGGGGTCTGGCCATACTTTCACTCTCTCTTTCTGATACTGAAATGTGTGTCTGAGAGTGTACAGCCTCTGAGCATGCCCTTTCATGGCTTGTATAGATGATGACTGAGGAAATTCCTTATCAACCATCTTCAGTAGTTGCTCATCGTGCTGCTTCTGCTGTTCTTCATCTTTATTTGACTCTAACCGTTTCCCTTTGTGAGTCAGGTGTGATCATGAGTTTACTCCTGGGTTCTGGTAGCTTTAGAACAGCATAGAGTGGCAGACTGTCATCTTCATCCTTCTTCTTCATCTTCTTCTATCCTCAGCACCCTTCTCCTCCTTCTAGGGCATCACTAGATGATGGTTGGGTGGTTTTGTGGTAAAGGAATGGTTTTGAAGGTGAGGATGTTTGGATTTGGGTTTTGAGATTGGTTTGGAGATTGAGGGGTAGGCTGTTTTGAGTGGGTGATTGGGAAGGTTGTTCAAGCATTTTGGTGTGAGTTTGGCTTTTGTGAGTCTTGCCATTTCAAACCTTTTTCCAGCCCCAGCGTCATCAAGTGCTTCAATGATTATCCCCTTATGAAATGCTCAGACAAACAGATTCTGGTGGCTATAGCCAGAATGCTGTCTCTGGTCCATGAACGAATCTCCATCAGTGATCTTCCTAAGTATTTGGCTATGAATCGAATCATGATCTCCAATCTCTCTTTCTCCAGCACATCTACCCAGCCCATCTGTTTTGAATTTCCTCTACTTCCAACCTCCTGATCTCACTGTCTAGTGTGGCTGTTCAAAGCCTTGCTTGAAGAGTTGCTCAATGATTTTGTCCATGGATCGCTGTGTGTTTCATCTGCATCTTTTACCAGCTCTTCCAAGGATTTTTCTTCAGCATTCGTTTGATCACCAGCACTTTTCTTTCTTTTCTAAGTGATCAGTTTTGTTCCTTTCCTTTTCCAACTCCTGGTTTTCTCTTGTGCCTTCTCATCCTCAGTTCTTTTTTTTTCTTTTCTTTCACTGCAGTACTCTCCCCCTTTTTGGATGCATTGGTGGCAGGGGTTCGTACGCAGAAAGTTTCTTGTGCACAACATCATCAATGAGTGGTTGTAGACTTGAGGAGATCCTCTCATCAATGGCTTTATAGACAATGTCATTGATGATGGGAGTGATGAGAGGTAGGGATTGTTGGAATACAGCAACCATCTGCTCAGGGGGTTCTGTCCCGGAGAGATAGTGCCAAAACCATCTCACTCTCAGTGAAGTGAGAGGGTAAAGTGTTTGGGGGACCTTCAAATGAAGGTGCCATCTGTGGGTTGGTGGGGGCAGATGGACTTACATCCTAGAGACTGCTTGGAAGCAGTTCTTGTAGTCTGCTTACCTCAGCCTCCAGGATGGTGTTGTGGGCTAGAACGTCATAGAAAAAGCCCAGGTCATCATCAGCAGATGCTGAATCACCTGACCTCCTGCTTGTAGTAGGATGTACATGCACTGGGTGTAGACCAGTTTTAGCATGTGCCCCTTTTTCTTGGAACTGGGGACTTCCAGCCACAGGACTATGTCCTTCATCAGTTGTTGCCTCTAGTGAGGTCTTAGCTATGTTACCAGCCTCATTCTGATCATGTGCTGATTCAGAGGAGGTGGCAGCCTCACTAGATGTTCTAATCTCCCTATCCACACTAGGAGATAGAACTTGTAAACCCCGATGCTGTGGGTTGTCAGAAGCATGATGATCCTCTTCAATATCTGTGGTTCTCCCCTTTGTTGGTGGTTGTTGGGGAGGAGGAGAGGCATGCAGCTGAGTCAGCACGTTTGCAATGATTATGGTTGGACTTCGGGGGGCGGTTGCATGGGGAGATGGGGTAAAAAGCAGTGTGCACCTGGGGAGGATGGTGCTCTTCAATGGCAATCTCCTCAAGTGAGGAAGATCCCAGATGTGTGGGTACCCCTTCTGTGGTGGCTGCAGGCTCCTTTTGAGAGGAATCCTGAGCGGCTGTGGCTGGTAGAGTCTTTGATACTGCTGGGGGGTTTAAGCCAGCAAGTATATCCTGCCTTGGTGGTACAGGAGCATCTTCAGGGGACTCATCTCCCTGAATAGCTGTTAGGGGGTGTTTTGGTTTTGGTTTAGTGGGGACTTTGGTTATGGTGGTGGAAGCTGTGGGTTCCCTGTGCTTGGGCTTTAGCATTCGGGCAGCTTTTTTGAGAGTAAGGTCTGAGTTGTGCCTGGAGTATACCTTAGCCAAAACAGCTGGTGCAGGGACTCCAAGGCCAACAAGGCCATAGATTTTAATTCATCTAAAATAATGGCCATCAGAAACCTGGGATATAATGGCCATCGGTTTGCAGCAGGTTTCTGAGCCAAGTTCTTATTTCTAGAAACACGATTTCAGAAAAATTTAGCGGTTGGTGTTCTAGAATAGAATACAATACCTGTTGCCATTGGGATGACATTTGATCCCAGAAGATGTCTTGGAGGCTAAGCAGACATTTACCATGTGAAAAATAAATTTCTCAGCGTCATGGAAATGTTTCTTTAGAATGGTTGTAGCCCGAAGATCACCTTCATACCCATGATTGATAAAGGACATATCTGTTGTGCCCTTTGGGTATTCAGTCACAGCGGTGGTGGAGTCGTGTAAGTGTAATGCCTGACGAATGATGTCGGCTGTAACGACCACTGGTTTCTGGTTGACAAGGGACCGAACAGAGATCTGACCGGTAGATCATCAGAATGAACAAAAGCATTTGACCAGAATTGACTGAGGGATTCAGGGTAGATGGTCGGATTCAAGAGAAAGGCTGTGCGATATGGGGAATCCACCATTAAGTCAATGGCATTATCATATTGTTCCAGAAAGCCGACTTGGTAAGGTAAGCAACGCAGCTATGTCGTGGTTTCAGACTCATGGTCGCCATGTTGAGAGAGAGAAGCTCAGAAAATAACGGCTAATGAAACATTCGAGAAGAGGATAGGTATTTATAGGGTAGGGGTGAGAAAATGACTGAAGGGTTTGGTGTTAGTCATCAGTAGTTTTAAACCGACTGTTGACATGGTATTACCCTTTCAGACGTTGAAACAGCTGAAGTCGTGGTTTTAGGCATCAACAGTTAGAAAACTACTGAAGACCATGGTTTTGACTTCAGATGATGAAACAACTGAGGACTTGGTGTTTGTCATCAGTAGTTGTGAAACTACTGAAGACAGTGGTTTTGTCATCAGTTGTTGTAAACAACTGAAGACTTGGTGTTAGTCATCAGTAGTTATAAAACTACTAAAGACATGGTTTTGCTTCAGTTGTTTAGAATGAAACAGCAGTTGTAGAAAAAACTGAAGAGAAAGTTCTCTTCAGTAGTTTTCATCAATTCATAGCCTTTCAGCTGTTTCATACTGTCCTCAACCTTACTCATCAGACTTTGCATCTGCTTTTCAGGTGTTTCATAGGATGTCAGTACTTATCTGTTTGTACTGATTTTAGTAGTTGTAACTACATCAGTAGTTGTAACTACATCAGTAGTTTAGAACAGATAAAGTACTTCAGTACTTGTGAGGCATTTAGCCGTCAGTAGTTATAAAACTACTAAGGTGAAAGAACTCATCAGTACTTATATGTGACATGGTTACCAATGATCATCAGTACTTTTTACTGATATCATCAGTAGTTGTCACTTATTCTAGTTGTAGCATACCAAGCCTTAACACAAGGTTTTGGAAAGTAGAACTATCCAAAGGCTTAGTAAAAATATCTGCAAGCTCATGAGCACTAGGCACAAACTTAGGATCAATCAGACCTTTTTCAAAACAATCCCGAATAAAGTGATGTCTGATCTCTATATGTTTGGTCCTAGAGTGCTGGACTGGATTTTTGACAATACACAGAGCTGAAGCACTATCCATTAATAATGGAGTCTTAGTCTCTGTAATGCCATAATCCATAACTTGGTTCTGAAGCCAGAGTACCTCAGAAGTGCAACTTGCAGCAGCAATGTACTCGGCCTCAGCAGTTGATGTAGCAACAGATGTTTGTTCTTACTCTGCCAAGAAATCAAACAGTTGCCTAGGAATTGACAACCACCAGAAGTTGACTTTCTAGTTAACTTGCACCTGCATAGTCACTATCTTAACAAGCAACTAATTTGCAAGAGTGTCCAGTGGAATACCATAACCCAGAGATTGTGTACCTTGCAAATATCTAAAGATTCTCTTGACTGCAATCAAATGAGACTCTTTAGGAGCAGCCAAAATCTAGCACAAACACATGTAGCAAACATAATATCTGGTCTAGAAGCTGTTAAATACATCAAGGACCCAATCATACATCTGTAAAGTGTTTCATCAAGAGCTTTACCTTTCTGATCAGCATCCAGTTGTGTGGTGTTGCACATGGAGTAGAACAGGGCTTACAGTTTTGTAAATCAAACTTATTCAAAAGATCTTTTGTATATTTTGACTGATGAATAAAGGTTCCATCAGCCTTTTGTTTAATTTGCAAGCCTAGAAAGAACTGTAATTCTCCCATTGCACTCATTTCAAACCTCTTTTCATTAATGTTGTAAAATCATCACACAACTGGGGATCAGAGGATGCAAAAAATATCATCAACATAAATCTGAACAAGTAGCTTATGCTGATCCACCTTCTTAATAAACAAAGTTTTATCATGGAGCCTCTAGTGAAATTATTCTTAAGAAGAAAAGTGGAAAGTGTCTCATACCAGGCTCTAGGAGCTTGTTTCAACCCATAAAGAGCCTTATCAAGTTTATGCACCCATTCAGGATGTTTATTATCCTCAAAACCTGGTGGTTGACACATAAACTTTCTCTTTTATTTTACCATATAGAAATGCACTTTTGACATCCATTTGAAAAAAATTAAGATTGTGGAATGCAGCATAGGCTAAAGGCAATCTGATTGCCTCTAGTCGGCTACAGGGGCAAAGGTTTCATCATAGTCAATACCTTCTTCTTGTGAAACCCCTGTACAACCAATCTAGCCTTGTTCTTAACAATAAGCCCATTTTCATCAGTTTTATTCCTAAACACCCATTTAGTGCCTATTGCACACTTACCTGGGGGAAGAGGAACCAGTTCCTACACTTGCTGTTCTTGAACTGAAGTAGCTCAAGCTGCACGGCTTCAACCCATCCATTGTCTCTCAAAGCAACATGGTAGTTCTTTGGCTCTAGCTGACTGATGAAGAGAGCATAGAAGTAGAAGTTAGACAATTGACTTCTTGTTGAAACACCAGCATTGATATCACCAATAATCTGAGATATTGGGTGATTCTTCAGTTCTTGATAAACAATGAGATCTGTGCAAGTATTTGTAGGACCTTTAGCAACAGCAGATGTTGATGCAGACTCTTGAAACCAAGAATTGATGCTAACTCAAAAGATGTAGAGGAATCAGAGATCTCATCAGCATTTGTTGTGGATGGAATGCTGAAGCTACAGGAACATCAAATTTAGCAGACACAGGCAGTTGGTCACTAAACTTGAATAGGTGAGTATTGATATTATCATCATCATCATCAATACCACCAGGTGGAAGACAAGCTGCAGAAGATGATTTATCCACATGATCTGCAACAGCTGGAGGTTGATAAGAACATATTGCAGTATGTCCAAATCAAACAACTCCACAGGGTTTTGTGGAATCTTGACCATAGGAGATTCATTAAACTTCACATGCAAAGTCTCTTCAACTATCTTTGTTCTGCAGTTGAAGACTCGGTATGCCTTGCAAGTAGATGAATAACCAACAAAATACCGTGCATCCACCTTAGGATCAAATTTTGGAGTTGATCCTTTGGTTGAGAATAAAACACGGACACCCAAATGCTTTGAAAATGAAATTAGAGGAGCCAAGTGATGGAGAACTTCATATGGAGTCTTCATCAACCTCTGATTTACTAAGACTCTATTCTGCACATAACAAGCTGTGTTACAGCTTCAGCCCAAAAGGTCAGTGGCAAACCAGAGTCAGCCAGCATGGACCTTGCAGCTTCAATTAGGGTCCTGTTCTTCCTCTCCACTACTCCATTTTGTTCTGGAGTCCGTGGTATGCTAAACTGCTTTTGATTCCCTTTGAAAGATAGAAGTCATCAAGTGTATGGTTTCTGAATTCAGTTCCATTATCACTCCTAATACACTTGACTGGAAGGGAATACTGCTTCTCAACATACAACACAAGTGAATAATCTTCTGAGCAACCTCATCCTTTGAATGTAGAAAGAAAGTCCATACAAATCTGGAGTAATCATCCAATTACCAGACAGTATTTCTTCTTTGCCATGCTCATCACTCTCACAGGACCAAATAATCCATATGCAGTAATTGCAAGCAGGCAGTGGACTTAGCTCTTCAATAGGAGGGAATGAGACTTTGTGTTGTTTTCTTTTAAACAAGCAGTGCAGGTTTCATCACAGTGGAACTCCTTTATTGGTAAGCCTCTAACTAAACTATTGTGGATAAGCTGATTCATGTTTTTGAAATTAACATGACCCAGCCTTCTGTGCCACAGTTTAAATTCTTGAGAAGAGGCTTTGGAAAATAGGCAAGGATTGCCTCTGAGATCTATTTTCTTGGAAAGATCTAAGGCATACACTCTTCCTGTCCTGTTGGCTCTCAGGAGAGTGTGATCATCCAACACCTTATCAATCAAATGCAGAACTTTGGATGACAGAATCCTACAGTTCTGACTGGTGAAAAGAGCAACATGGCCTTTATCACACATTTGACTGACACTCAAGAGATTGTACTTGAGATTTTCCACATGATTAACATCATCAAACTTTATTTTCCATTGGAGACAAAGCCGTTTCCAATGATATAACCCCTAGCATCATTGCCAAAAGAAACAAACCCCTTCTCCTAGAGTAGTCATGAAGAAGAGAGCTGTTCCCAGTCATGTGCATAATCCCCCACTGTCTACATACCAGATGCTACTTTGGCATGTTGAAGAACCCTGCAATAATAAACCATCAGTTAGTTTTGGAGACCCAAACCTTTTTGGTTTTGGGCCTGGTCTCATCAACAGATGGTAAAGTAGCAGGTTTGTTGGAAACAACAGCCTGAGAGGAAGAAGATGGTGAAGAAGAGGAATCCTTTGGCTTGGACCTCCTTTTCTGTGGTTTCAACATAGGAGCATCTAATTGGTTAAATCTTCCTAATAGATGTTGAACCATCATAACCAGCTGTGTCTGATTTTGTGATAAAGCTTTCAGCTCATCAGACACATTGCCAGTGGAGTTTGATAAGTTCCTATGTTGCACCTTCTTCTTCTGACAATCTCAGTTGTTACCTGTTTAACCCCTTCCTTTTTGGATTTCTTTATGGACTTAAGGGTTACAGGATTGATGTTGCTGATACAAATGTGGTCTCAAACTCAGTTTTCATTTTTACCATTTTCTGTTTAATTTCCTCTTTATGTTTGAGTTTGGATCCTCTTTTGTACCAGCATCATCTGTAAGATGATTGAACAAACCACATACTTCACATGGTTTCTTCTTCATCTTATGTTGATCATCAACTAAGAGGATGAAGCAACTGAAGACTTGCTCTTCAGTGCTTGGAAGCATTTTTTGCTTTCTTGACTTCTTCTTTAGTAGTCTTCAAACTCTTTCTACTGACAGTTTTTCTTCTTTTCAGTACTGGCAGTAGTTGGAGTTTGAACTTCAGGTGTTAAATCGTGCTCTCTAGTCCTTTCAGGACTTTTAGAATTAACTCCTGAGTTGATCAACTCATTGATCATGTGAGTGTCAGCAGTGGAACCATCAACATCAGCTGATAGGTTCTGAGAGGGCTTAGTGCTGACTTCTACTTCTGATAGTGCTGAATCAGAAAGTAGATCACATGATGAAATGGATTGGTTATTACTCTCACCATCAGATTCTACCTCTGCTCTGGGAGTAAAATCTGTAGGTGGAGCAGTGTGATTGTAACCAATACCAAACTTCACATTGGAAGCAGATTGCTTACTAAGAAGCATTTCAAAACCTTTGCATGATTGTACCCATCGATCACACTCCACTTGGGTGACTGCAAGGGTTTCTTTGAGATCTTTGTACTTCTCTAGAAGTACCTCTTCCCTAGCCTTATAATCTAGTGATTTGGCATTTAAGTTTGTAAATCTCATCATTCTTTTCATTAAGCACAGACTCAAATTTAGCTTTTCTTTTGGAAATTGTTTGTTCTAGCTCAATTTTTGTTAATCAAAGCTACATTTGCTTCTCTAATAGATGCCAATACTACTATACATGTTTCAGAACACAATTTGGCTTTTGCCTCAGAGGATACCTGTGATACCTTTGGTGTAGAGGCATTAGTGGATGAAGAATCAGCAGAATCCAAAGCCATAAGAGCTAGATTTCCAAAGGGACTGTCACCACCATGTTGACCAGCACCAGTGAACAGTTGTTCATGACGAGAAAAATCATCTGGTAAATACTCCAGTTAACACTCCTGGGGTGAAGAAGCTGTGTTGTTGAGGTTGAGTTTGTTGATGAGATTGGGAGGTTGTGGTTCAGGCAATGCTTGTGGTTGTTGTGCAATTGGAGCTTGAACAGGATTTGGTTGAGGCATATAATAGCAGGGATAAGGATGACCCTGGGGAACAAAGTATGCAGGAGACCTAGGATGTGAATGATGACCAGAACCAGCAGGATGTTGCCCTCTGTTTTGTGGACTAGTACTAGGAAAAGTCACAAAGGGTGTAGAAGAGTTACATCCAGTTGATCTACACTCTCTTGCAAAGTGTCCCAGCCTTTGGCATTTATGACACCTCAACTTACTCTTGTCAAAACCAACTTTGTTTTGCCAGAGAGTCCAGGAAATTTCCTACCAGTTCTCTTATAGAACTTTTGAGATCTGATATTAATTAATGACATTTGGCTCAGAATATCCATCTCTTAAGATCATCATCAGCTATTCCTTTCAAATCATCCATGATGAATCATAGATTGTCACTATTACTGCCAGAATGACTCTCAATACCAATAAATGCATGATCAGAACTATTTGAAGAGAAATCAATATGCTGATCATAATTGCTTTCAGATGCAGCATATTCTGACTCATGACCAACCAAGGCAGTATTCCCTGGTACAAAGTCATCAGTGAGCTTTCCTGATGAGGACAGTTTCCTCTTCGCTCTATCTCTCTTTCGAATGTAAGCAATTTCCCATGAAGTTGGGTGAGAGATAGGCTATCCAGATTTGCACTGGAGCGTAGGACAATAGTGTATGTGTCCCATCTCTCAGGCAGTGATCTGAGGAACCTGTAATTCATCTGGCTATTGTGTATTCCTGTTTCACCATTTTCAGCTCAGAGATCAAGCAGGAAAAACGCTCAAACTGTTGAGTCAGTGTCTCACCCTTTCTATGAGAGAATGTCTCATATTGTTGGGCAAGGATTTCTCTGTTGTTTGCTAAGACCTCATCTGTGCCACCGAATTGTTCCTTCAGGGCATTCCAGAGATCATGAGCAATTTTATGATGCATAAGCCCTGAATAGATTTCATTAGGCAGTGCCATGGCCAGAATTCCATGGGCTTTAGCATCAATCTCAAACAGTTTCCGATCTTCATCAGAGTATTGTTCCTTGTTCTTCGGAATCATTTGATTGGTTTCCGGATTGTTCACCATAGGCTTATGTGGTCCATGTACCACAGATGTCCAACAACCTGAACTGTTAACAGACAGGTGATGAAGCATTCTTCGCTGCCATATGTTATACTCGGTCCTAACCAGCATCGGGGGCTTGGTTGAGGAACCAGTATTGTGAGGATCATTAGAAGGAGTAGTCATCTCAGATTCAATCAAATTCAATTATGCTAAAACAGATTTAGAACGAAACACAACAACCAATTGAACCAGAGAGATCTCAGAATAAATGAACGAAAGCGTCAGAAATTCAATAATCTATAACCAGTTCTTGCAAAATGCTAATTCAATCAAACATAGATATCAATTTGCAGTTTCAATGAAATTGTTAGATCAATCAATGATTAACCTGCTCTGATACCACTTGTTAGGATCAGTGATCTACGTTTGATTGATTAGAGAGTATAGCAGCAGAATTCTAACAATGAATTAGCCATTCACAAGAACGAAAAATATTCAATGAAGAACAAAAACGGTTATAGATAGAGAGAATTCTGCAGATATATTTCATTCAATATTCGCTTTCGTGGTAACGGAATGTCACACTTACAATTAGGTCGACACCTCTTATATAAGAGATGTGTCGTCACTTGATAGTGACATCTAACAGAATTATTCCAACTGAAACACAACTACTGAAGATGTCAAAACAGCTGACATCTTCTTACAAAAATACTAAGTGTTATCAGTTACTATAACTACTGAAAAACATAAAACTACTGACACTACAACAACTGAAGAACAAGCTCTTCAGTCGTTTTACAAAACTACTAAAAGTAAAAACATAAAACTACTGATATCACAACTACTGAAGAAGTACTCTTCAGCTGTTCTGACAAACTACTGGAACTTCAGTACTTGGTCTTCAGACTTGAACTTCAGACGTTTCATCAGCTGATGACTTCAGTAGATGTCATCAGCTGATGTCTTCAGTTTTTGTCTTCAGACTTTGTACACCAGTTGTTGATCTTCAGCACTTGTAGACTCTTCAGCTGTTGTACTTCAGTACTTGGTCTTCAGCTTCAGCACTTGTGTTCTTCAGCTGTTGAGCTTCAGCACTTTAGTCTTCAGCTATTGAAGTCTTCAGTACTTGATCTTCAGCTGTTGAAATCTTCAGCACTTGTCGAACTGCTGATGAAGCCTTCAGCAGTTGTTGTGATATCATATGGGACTTAGAGGTTTTTCTAGATCTTGGCTCATTGGTTCTTTTGGTCCAATAGGTATGCAAGTTAAAAAGGTCAATCTATGGATTGAAACAAGCATCGAGAAGTTGGAATCAACGTTTTGTTGAAGAGATCAAGAAATTTGGTTTCATCAAGAACATTGTCAAGGCTTGTGTATATAAGAAGGCTAGTGGGAGCATAATAACATTCTTAGTATTGTATGTTGATGACATACTACCTTTTGGAAATGATATTCCAACCATGGAAGGTATTAAAACATGGCTTGGAAGTTGTTTTTGCATAAAATATCTCGGTGAAGCCGCCTATATTTTGGGAATAAAGATCTATAGGGATAGATCGAGGCGGTTGATAGGTTTAAACCAAAGTGCATATATTGATAAAGTCTTCAAAAGGTTCAAGATGGAAAACTCTACGAAATGTATGGTACCTATTCAAAGAGGGACAATATTAATACATCTCAATGTCTAAGCTCAAAGGATGAGCAAGATCGAATGAAGGACATCCCATATGCATCAGCTATAGGATCCATCATGCGATGATATGCACTAGACTGGATGTGTCATACGTGTTATGCATGACAAGCAGATATTAGCACAATCCATGTAATAGCCATTGGATGGCTGTTAAAGGTATATTGAAATTCTTTAGGAGGACAAAGGAAATTTATCTAATATATGGATCTGATAAAGAGGAACTCATTTTAAAGGGTTACATGGATGTGAGTTTCCAAACCGTTCGAGATGATTCTCGATCACAAATCAGGGTATGTCTTCATTATGAATAGAGTAGCATTGTGCACTACAAAATCCGAATACATAGCCGCATCATTAGTAGCTCAGGAAGCTGCATGGATAAAGAAATTTATCTCCTACCTTGGGTGGTCTCTACCATTCAAGACCCCCTAGAAATCCTTTTGTGATAACGAGGATACGATTGCATAAATCAAGGTACCCTGTGCACTTCAAAAGGCTAGGCACATTGAGCGGAAATTCAACTACATAAGGGATGAAGTTGAAAAGGAAAATATGTATTTGTAAAGTTCACACCGATCAATACATTGCGGATCCGCTCATGAAGCTCCTTGAAAGGGAAAGTATGAAAGTCATACTTGTGCCTTAGTGATAGGATCAATTGAGCTAATCTGTGGTGATATGTGAACACAATTCAAAGAAAACACATACAAGTAATCGAATTCAAACAAGATATTAACAAATTCACAATTTCATTAATATGAAGCAAAGACAATTACAAGTAATGAGCAGAAGTTCGTTCACTCTCTTAAAACTCTCTCTTACTAACTAACAGTCTAAGCTATTTATAATGAAACATAAAGGAACTAACAATTACAAAAATAGTCCTTATACTATTACAAATATCAAAAAGACACGTAAAGACAACATGTTAATCTTTCTAGAGTCCTAACAATACTCCTCCTAAGATTTACATGGTCTTGGGTCTTCAAAATCTTCAATCTTTTCTTCTTTTTTAATCTCCTTTAGCTTTATCTTCAGCTTCAATCTTCTATCTTCAATCTTTGTCAGTCAAAGAACTCTTCTGGTTCTTCTTTTATATTGAACATTGGCTTCTTTTTGTACATCTCTTGTTCTTTCAGAGCATTTACAATAGCAGACTTGAATTTGCTTGCAAGAATACCTTGTTCTGGTTTTGCTTCATTTGTCTTTATCTCTATCTTGTTCATGCTTTCCAACGTGTCTTTTGATAAGCAAGTGTTGTCAATGTTTGCATATAACTCAATAGGGTTTGGACTTTCCATTGAGTATACTTCTATGACACCTTTCCTTGAGATTCTCATAAATTCAATATCTTTCTTCACAATGTTTGCATAAGCAAGAGCTTTTCTCATTGATATTCTTTCCATAGCTGCACTCATCATATTGATTATGGAAATGAAATATTTCTTATCTTGCTCTGCAACAAAAATGAAATATAACTTGGATGTAACAGTTTGAGTTCAAAAGCACCAAAAATAGTAATCATGTCTTCATCCCACTATTCAACATTTCGAATCAATTTAAGTTCAAACGTCTCAGTGTTATAAAACCACCTGAGAATTGGTTTTGATTTCTGGTTACCTTCAATCACTTTCAAACTAGGAGTTGTTACCTTTTCAAAGTATTTATCATAAAATTCAATCATAAGTGTTCATCTTAGATTGCACTCCTTTGAGCCTTTTGTTTTTCTTTAGAGTAGCAAAGTACTCTTTATCTTCTTGATCGCATCTAGTTTGTAGAAAATTACTTGATCGATCCATACTTTTTCTCAGTAATTCTACCATCATTTTACCACGTTTGGAATCTGTTGGATTGATCAGAGGTAATCTATTCAACTCCTTCAAATCTTACACACGAAGCATAATTATGCTCAAGTAAAAGTGATATACATCAGAGATTGCATTTACTCTTTTTATCAAGAAAGCATCAAAGATCTCATCATTCTTCCATGCAATTATTTTTACTTGATTTGTAAAATCTGGAGCAATCATAGCATTCAACAATTCAGCAACTGATTGTCCTTTCTGCAATACGTTTCTCACTAAATCACTTATGGATCTAGCATTATCAAAAATCTGAATTTGCTCAGATGATGCTTGTAAGCTGCTTTTTTGTACTTGAAAAACTTTTAATCAATTCTTTTCTACTGTCATAAGCAACTGACATTCTTGCCATTTGTTTGATTTCTTGAGGTTTTAGTACTCTTGTTCTTTTTGTGATCTCCAAATATTGAGGATTGTCTGTATCAAGAATAATCATCTTCTTCATTTGTATTCTGTCTCTTGAAAGCTTTTGACAAGATTTTTTTATGATACAGATTGTAGCCTTTTCAATTTTCTCCATGGATAGTTTCTAGCTTGCCACCATGATCTTAAGCTGGAATACTCATACTATCCGGATCAGGATGGTGAACCTCTGAGCTTGGTAATTCTTCTACATTAATACTTTCTTTTTCTCTGATCCATTCACCATGCTCTATCACAATTTCATTTGGATCAATTGAGCGACTGACTCTGCGGCAATACACTTCTCATATTCATCATTGATCTGAGAAACTGTCAGTCTATCCAAAAATACTATGTTATACTTCATTGTCAAAAGATAATTATATCTTTCTTCAAAATCTTGTGGTACTTCTTCTTGATCTTGAAATTGTTCTTGTGAAGATAAATTAGCCACAAATTGTGCTTCATCAATATCTTCATCATTCAAAACATCATCATACCATTCATCATTGTACATTTCTTCAATATCTATCAAAGCCTCAATTTGTTCATGAGTGGTTTGCTCTTCAACATTTCTTCAATTCTTTGAGCTTTTGAAACTGACTCAGATAAACTTGCATCTTCATTATCATCAAGTTTTCTTTTTTCCTTTATCTATTACAGGATTTTCTTCAACAACATTCATTTCAGCACTAATCATTTGTTCAGGTGGTATGGGCTTTTGTACTTCTTTTGACTTTAACAACTCTTCTTTCAGTTTTTCATTTTCTTCTGTCAGTTTCTTGAATTTTTTTCAAGTATATCAAAATCTTTTATCATCACATCAAAATTTTTTATCACATCTTCTTAATCTTTTGCATACATCACAATTTGTTCATCTTTCTCAACATTTTCTTCTTTTAGCTTCGCATTTTCACCTTCTAGCCTTTTAATCTCTCATTCAAGAGATATATTCATCTCTTTCAGTTTTTCATTTTCAGTCTTTAATTCTTGAATTTTCTTTTCTTTAACTGCATTCCCTTCTTTCAACTTTGCTACCTCATCAACATTCACCATTTCTTCTGTTTGTACAGAAATATTTTGAGTTGTACTTACAACAATTTCTTCAAATTCTTCATTTTGCTCAGCTTGAAATACTGGTTAATATAACATGTCATGCATAAAGTCAAAATCAAATGTTTGATTTTGTGAGCCTTCTTCATGTACTCCAACATCAGGTTCATCTTCTTGAACTTCATTAATAGTATTATCAAGAATATTATTAGCAACGGTTTCTTCAGCTATGTTTTGAAATTTATTTATATGTTCATCTTCGTTCATTTCTTCAATGGATTCTTGATGTGCCTCAACTGCACCATCATTATCATGATCATCATCTTCATCTGTTGATGAGCTTTCTAAATCTTGATCATCATTATCTTCATTATCACCATCAATCATAACTTCAACAACATCCTCAATGAGATCATTAGGATCTATCGGTTCATCTTCTGATAAATGGAAGTGTTGTTGGTTTATATGAACTTCATCATTAGATACATTCCTTATATACTCAAACAGAGGAATGTTTTGAGCACCAATAATGATTGATAGTCTTTTATATACCGATTCACACATATGCTCCAATTACATAAAGATCTGGATTTTCGTCATTTATAAGCATTTGAAGAAATCTAGGATACATTAAGTGTTTATGTCTCCTTCCTCTTTCAAGATTGAAAATGAAACCATTCAATATCCATTTAGCCATGTTAAATCTTCTATTTGTGGCTAAGACAATAATTGGAGATGCAATGTCTACAGGGAATGATTCCCACCAGCACTACGTTTAGTCATGCATTGTTGAAAGATATAACATAATAATTCCAATGCTTGTACACTCTTGCTCGAAAAAATTGTTTCTTTGAAAAATGATCTGGATGACCCATTTGTATTTACACTTCTCTACATTCGTTGAATGTATACTCAGATAGGAAAAGGTTGTGATCCTTCCTGATCAATTCGGACTGAATGATTTGAAGCTGGATTAGCATGATCATTGTCACTGAATCGTATTGTTGAATCCTTGACAAATGATAAAAATGGGTAGTCTGAGCTAGAATCATCTGGGTCGTCAGAATCTGAGTCCTCACTGAAAGATCCAGATCTCCTTTAGAGTTATTCTTTCCTGTAGAATCAAAACAATTTGATTGACTAAACAAGTTAGATTGAAAAGAGTTTGATAATGAATCTAAATCAAATAAGCATGCAGGATCATTTTCAACAGATGGAAAAGAATTTTCCAGAAATTTAACGTTGAATGTTTCAAGAATTATATGTGTCCTAGAGTTGTACACTCGATAGGCTTTTGAAACAGATGAGTATCCAATGAAAAATCCATTATGAGATTTTGCATCAAATTTTCCTAACTGATCATTTGAATTAAGAATCATAACACGACAACCAAATGATTTTAGAAACTTTATGTTCGGCTTCCTGCCAAACATTAACTCATAAGAAGTTTTCATTTTATCTTTCACAATTAAGGTTCTGTTCTGAACAAAACACGCAGTTAATATAGCTTCATCCCAAAAAGTTATACAAATCTTTGCATCAGCTAACATAGAATGAGCAGCTTCAATCAATGTTTTGTTCTTCCTTTCAGCAACTCCATTTTGTTGAGGAGTTCTAGGAGCACTGAACTGATGAGTTATCCCTTTCTGAGCACAAAACCTTTCAATGTTAGCATTTTTGAATTCCGTTCCGTTATCACTTCTTATTATTTTCACTTTATTTTCTAATTGATTTTCAATTCTAATGATAAATTATTTTAGTAATTCAGCCATTTCAGATTTAGCATACAAAAAGAAAACCCATGAAAATCTTGTATAGCATCAATGATAACTAAACATATGATTTTCTTCCGATACTCTTCACATTTGTTGATCCAAAAAGGTCCATATGTAACAATTGAAGAGGTTTGGAAGTTGATTTTGTGACTTTGGTCATATAAGACGCGCTATGTTGTTTTCCCTTTAAACATGCTAAGTAGTGATCAGTCGTTGCAAAGTTCTTAGATGGAAGTCCAATAACATGATTTCCTCATATAAGCTTGTTCATATTCTTGAAATTTGAATGTTCGAGACGTCTATGCCAAAGATGGCATTCATCATTTGATGCTTTAGCAATTCGGCAAGTTGTTTCAGTTGAAGGATCAACTTGAGACATATCTAGTTTGTATACATCTCTATCCCTTTCAGCTGTAACAATTACCCGCTCTTTGCTAATCTGAAAACCTAGCTTCAAAACATAACATAATGAATAATCAAAAAGAACAGAATATGATTTATCACAAATTTGGGATACACTTAAAAGATTAAAGTTCAACTCTGAGCAAAAGTTGACTTTGTCAAAGCTTATTATCCCATTTAATACTGTTCCTTCTCGAGTTATTTTTCCACCAGCATCACCACAAAGGCGACATGTGTTCCATCTTTTAACTTAATAGCTTGTAACAAAGCAGTATTGCCTATCATATGCCGGCTACACCCACTATCCACATACCATGTATTGAGGTCTTCTTGGGCATACTGCACAACAAGAAAATTAAGTTGATATATCCACCCAAGCCGAGATGGTCTTGGGTTTTCCAAATTTATCAAAAATGGTAAATTGTTTGTAATGAAGATTATGCAAATCAGGTTTATTCTTGATGAATTTACCAATCTTGTTTTGGAAATTGTTTGAGTTATTTTTGAAAGCATTCATACCTTTTGATTGATAATTTGACACGAATTGATGACTAGCATTTTTATTAGTCATTCTTACCGATATTAGTATGAACTGTTCTTGCACATTTTTATATCTCACCTAATTGTTCTTTTGGAAAGATCTCAAACTAAAGAAGGTTGATTAGTTAATCTTTGAAATCCATCAGTTTGATTTCTCATAAATTAAGGATTAACATAACCTTTGCTCAAGTTTGAGTTTGCAAATTCTCTTTTAGGTGATCTCATTCTAAAGTAACAATTTGCAGTATTGTGAGTCTTCTCATCATAATAAATATAGTATTTGTTAAAATAACATTTCGGTGGTAGAATGATTTCTCATGTCACATATTTGACAGTACTTGTTGAAATAGCACTCAGTAGTATTGTGAATTTTCATATCACATATTTCATAGTACTTTTGTGGAGTATTGAACAATTGTTTGTTAACTTTTGACATTGACACTTTGTTTCATTCATTTTTATATTTTGGTGTCAAAAAGTTAAATTTTTGTTTTTCATGTTTCACATTTTGATGTTGTGTCATATTGTTTTTCATCTATTTAACATGAACTTCCTTCTCGAATTTCTTATGAACAAATCTTTTTGCTACAGTGGAAGTCTTAGAATCTGAACTTGATTTTAGATCAGAGTGATATTTGTTCATAGAATTCACCTTGTTGTTTTGAAGAGAATTCATATTTAACAAACCTGCTGACACAAATTTTATCGATTTAAGTTTTGTTGTTTGATTTGTTGCTTGATCAACTTTTTTGAACTCTTGTTTTGTTCAGATTTGATTTTTGATGATTTCTTTCTTCTCCTTTGATTCTTTGATTTAGAAGAACTTGGTTTACTTTCAGATTGAACATCATCAAAAGAAGATCCTTTTCAGATTGAACTTGTTTTAGATTACAAGTGTTTGAATTCTGATGTTCCTACCTGTTGTTTGTCTTTGCTTTGAACTTTCACTTCTTCTAAAACAGAATTAATTTTATGAGAAGTGTTTTGTTTTGATTGTTTAGGTTCATATGATTTTATCTTGATTGGATGACCATTTTTAATCTTTGTTGATCATTTTCAACAAACACTTTTATATTTTCCTTTTCTTCTTCATAATTCTTGTTTTTGACCTCATAAGCTTTAAGTTTAGCTTGGTTTCAGGAGAATGATCATGTGTATTGAAGTTCTCTGTAGAGTGTTTGTGATAGATTCAGGCATAGGTTCATGAGTGAAGCCTAATCCTACTTTGTGTTTATTTCCTCTCACTTACCAAATTTTCTACAATCATTTTTGAACTCTTAACTTTAGCAAGATCATTTGAGTAGCAGCATGTGCTATCTTCTCCAATTCAAGATTTTTAGTCATCTCTTCTAATTGTTTAGAAACATTTTCTAATTCTTTTAGAGTTTTGTTCGATGAAGTTTGAAGAGAGATAATCTTTTGGTCTGCTATTTTATGATCAGCTTTCAATTTGTTATGCATTGATTCTTCTTGTTTGAGTTTCTCACAAATTTTATATGAGTATGTTCTGTAGTATTCAACATGTTCAAATCATGATTTTGTGCATAGCTTTTCTCTCACTTCAAATGGTATTTCAGGTAATTTTGGGGATGAGGTTTGAGATTTTGAAGATGAAGTGTCAACATTTGGTTCATCAGACTGTGCCATTAGACCTACCTCATTTGTATGCTCCTTAGGATCTGATTTGTAACTCCAATCATAGTCATCTTCATCATTTTCACCTTCCACATTTGGATCATTGTTTTCTTACCAATCTTCTTCCTGAATTTCTGCAATAAGAGATAAACTAGATGTTAAATCATTAGTAAATTGTTTAGCATTTGCACTCCAATAATAACCATCTTTAATATTGACTACAAGAGCTTTCCTGGTTTCATCAGATGATTTTGTTTCATCTTTAAGCTCAGGCATAGGAAGACATTGATAAGGCTTTTGATAAGTCTTTTGAGCTTGTTGAAACCTTTGATTGCTTGATTGAGCACTTCCTCATTATTTCTTGGAGCTTTGAATTCTCTTGAGAAATGGCCATAGCTGTTACAGTTAAAACACCTAGATTTTGACTTGTCAAATCCAACAGTCTTGTTAGCACTTGGCTTGTATTCCGGTGACATATGAGTGTTTTTGTGTCCTGTAAGCAATCATCACCATTTGCCAATTTAAGTCCATTTCTTCCACATCTTCAGGATCCATTTCAAATAAATCCTGCAAAACAAGATCTAATTGAGTTAAATGGCTACCTTGATATGCTTGAAAACTAGCCATAAATGCAGTAAATGCAGTTTTTGATTCTTCATCCCTAATAGGATGTTTATCACATCTTTAACTTGCTAGATTTAGCAGAGTTAGATGAAGAAGTCTCTGATTGAACATTTGATGTTTGAGACTGAGATTTAGGAGGAGATTGAGAATGAGATTGTGTTGTGTAAGCAGGGGCACTAGTAAATGATGAGTTAGTGAAAAATCTTGCTCCGACAAATAAATCTCCTTCTTCTTCTTTAACTTTCTCACTTTTTGCCATGAAAGCATTTTCACTGTGTTTGCTGGAGAAGCAACAAACTGATACTGAGACATTGATGCTGCTCTATCATTGTTCCTTGAGCTTTCATCAATCTCTACTAACTCAATCTTGGTACTAAGTAGATAATCTAAATCCTAGGAACTTCTGAGTATGCTTTAGTAAGGTTACTGTTTGTTCCATGATAAGGGTAAAGCATTGAGTAGTCTAAGATTTAGATCTTCAAGATCAGGCTTAATACCAGCTGTTGACATCTCAGTAGTAAGTTGAACAATCCCTCATAATCTGTTTATAGTTTCTCCAGATAAATGTTGAAACAATTCCAATTGCCTTTTCACTTGTTTTTTTGAGATTTTGAATCTCCTTTCCTCCTTCACATATAGTCTTTAAGGCTTTATACATGGTATATCCAGTTTGATATCCATCAAGCCTTGCAAGACTTCCAGAGGTAGTCCTTTACATATCAAGGAGTATGATCGGACATCATTTTTTACTCTTCTCAAATCATCTCCTTGAAGACCATCTTTAGGATAGGGTTCTTGAGAGTCTTTAGTGTATACCAACCCTCTGTCATGTCCATCAATGATTATTGGAATGAATGGTCCTTTTTCTATGGATTTTCAAAGATCAGTGTCAATGGAATTTAAGTGACGTTTCAACCTAAGTGACCAATTTTAAAATCAGCTATGTTTTTAAGTTTTGGAACTCTATTTTCACAGTCTTCTCATTTCACCATTCTTATATTTTTATTGTTTTTCTTATATTTTGAATTAAAAAGAAATGAAAAAGTTTTCGAAAAATATCTCTAAAAAAATTCTAAGTATCGAGGTTGAAGCGCCTGAACAGTATTCAAACGTCCCAACAGTTGATGCGTCTAAGTTGAGAGTTATCTAAAGGAATGCCTTAGAAATTTTTTACAAAACGCCTAAAATTGATGCGTCTGAACAGTATTAAAACGTCTGAACAGCTGTGATGCGACTACACAGTTTTGATGCGCCTACATAGTTGTCAAACGTCTAAACAGTTCAAATACTTCTTAACATGATGATATGTCTGGACTCTCCAACAGTGGTCCAACGTCTGAACTGAAAACATCTACACAGTGTTGGTGCGACTAAACAGTAGTCAAACGCCTAACACTTGGACAATTTTTTTAGCAAACTTCAACCCTAATGCGTCACATTCATCATGTTCATATGAATATAACAGACTCGAATCTTCTGAAAATCTTCAAAAATTGATGAAATTGATTGAAACTTTTCAATTAGATGAGTTTTATGCTGATAATCATTCTTCTGAAATCAATTTCTATCGATATCAACGACAAATCAATTAATTTGTAATTTTCAGTTCGAAAAACAATGAACTTTTTGAACACAAATTCACCAAATTATCTCAAATTTGATGAATTCAACTACTAATTGTGGTTCAAATCATGTTTCTAATGATAAAACACATCTGAAATCCACAACTTCTCATTTGAATTGTCTATCAATCACAGATTCAGTAAGCTTTTTGAGTTTCAAAGTTTGATAAACTTCAAAATTACTCAATTAACTGCTACCAATAGCTCTCATACCACTTGATAGGAACAATTGAGCTAATCTGTGATGATATATGAACACAATTCAAAGAAAACACATACAAAGTAATCGAATTCAAAGTAGATATTAACAAATTCTCAATTTTATTAATATCAAGCAAAGACAATTACAAGTAATGAGCAGTAGTTCATTCACTCTCTTAAAACTCTCTCTTACTAACTAACAGTCTAAGCTATTTACAATGAAACACAAAGGAACCAACAATTACAAAAATAGTCCCTTTACTATTACAAATATCAAAAAGACACATAAAGACAATATGTTAATCTTTCTAGAGTCCTAAGACTTAGGACTTTGATATTCTAGTGATTGGAATTGATCTGTTTAGTATTAAAAGTTTGAAACAATGTAATATATACTCTTTATATACTTGTGATATTTTGAGTTATATTCATTTTAGCATGTATACATACATGAATATGTTTATTATTCTAAATGTCTATAGTCTGTCATGTTTGTGGGAACAAATAAGAACGAAAGACTATTATGAACATGGATTGGTGGATATTCATAAGGAATGAATATAGAGCAATTGGTTGCTACCAAAGTTCATAGATATTTGTGGGATACAAATATTGGACTGACCCGCATCTCAATTTTACTACATGGAATCTTCTAGATTGATCATAATTAAATTTGAGTAAAGGCAAAAATCGTTGGTATCCTCCGACCTGAGATACATATTGGGTCTTGATATTCATCAAATTTTATACCTTGAGCTAGTTCTTCACTGCTCTGAAATAATAGACAGTACATAAGGCTTTGTTCAGGTGTGATACGAGGTGATTGTGAAAAACGTATGTAGTCAAGATGGAATTTGTTACTCTTATTCGTTAAGAGCAAGATGTCTAAGGCCTGATTAAGTTTAATTCTGTTGGGGTTTGTTAGAACAACTTGCATAGTTTAATCATTTAAACTTTGTGAAAACGCAGCGGAAACAAGCTTTATAACATAGTTAATGAACTGAAATTTCGGGTTTCATCTTAATATTATGGAGTTACAAACAAACCCAAGAACATAAGGATCATTTATATGTGTGTGAACTAGCTATCAAGAAGAATAAACAACCAAAAACAAAAGATACAAACTACCTTTTGTAGAGCTGTGGAAAACGAGTTTGGATGATTAAAAAGAAGCTTCTTGAATGGCCAAAACAACAGGGAGAGGTGTCCTCAAGCTAGTATACCCACAAGCCTGAAGCAAGACACTTAGTTGCTAGGTATTTGAACACCGAAAACGTCAAGAGAGTTGCTGAAAACCCTTTTTAGCTGAATGTTCGTCAATAATGGAGAAGAGGAGAGCTTCTTGGAGTGTTTGCCTGTAAGAGAGAGAGAGTGAGAGATGGAGTGTGTGTGTGTTTTCAAGAAAACAACACAACTAAAACAAGTGGCCATCAACCCATATGAGAGGCGGCCAAACTTGAATTAATTTGGGGTTTTCCCCCCAAAACATTCACAAATGTTTTATTAATCATACATATAAGTTATCTAATTAACCTCTTAATTATATAACTTATAAACACACTATAATTATTATTTGATGTTATTTAACCAACTTAAATAACATTACAAATAATGTCCATAAACAAGTATCCTTATAAGTTGTTTTATCTCATATGCAATTTATTTAGAAACCCATTTTCTAAATTGGTGTATTTATTCAATTGAATGATCATATCATTAATTAATATTTATATATTAGTGTTTTCAAGTTTCTTATTGGGTATGACCCGACTTGGATCAATACGTACTAACCACATCAATATTCTATGTGTATTGGGCATAAAGAATCTAACAATCTCCCACTTGCACAAGACCCATAGAAGATTGATGCAAGCAGTAATAACGTCTAACAATGGTTTACTACCCTTAATACGCACGACTTAAAGCCATTCA
This sequence comes from Flaveria trinervia, assembly GCA_025506515.1. Lineage (NCBI taxonomy): Eukaryota > Viridiplantae > Streptophyta > Magnoliopsida > Asterales > Asteraceae > Flaveria > Flaveria trinervia. Next base: position 111,568 of record JACCIX010000942.1, on the reverse strand, counting down.
ATAATATCATCCCATTCAAGTACCCTACTTGAAATGATTTAGGTGAATTAATCATTTATCCTTTTGTTATAGATGTCATGTTAAATCCAAGGACACAGAATGATCATTCCTTGTTGATTTAACTTAATCAAGCCTTCGGCATCTTGCTCTCAACGAATAAGAGGAACAAATTCCATCTTGACTACATACGTTTCTCACAAACACCTCGTGTCACGCCTGAACATAGCCTTATGTACTGTCCAATATTTCAGGGCAGTGAAGAACTAGCTCAAAGTATAACACTTGGTGAATTTCAAAACCCAATATGTACCTTAGGTCTGAGGATACCAATGATATTCGCCTTTACTCAAAATTACTTATGATCAATCTAGAAGACTCCATGTAGTAAAATTTGAGATGCAGCTCAGTCCAATATTTGTATCCCACAAATATCTATGAACTTATATTCATTCCTTATGAATATCCACCAATCCAAATTCATAATAATCTTACCCTCATACTTGTTCCCACAAGTATGAACGACTACGGACATTTAGAGTAAACAATTTACCCATGGATTAAACATGCTAAATTGGAAAATTTATTGAAATATTAAAACCAAATAATTTTATTCAAGTAGTAAGGGAAGTCCAAATATCCAAATATGAAATTACAGATCAAAACCAATCACAAGAATATCAAAGTCCCATGGCACAGGTATGACCTTCATGCTTTGCCTTTCTAGGAGCTTCGTAAGAGGATCCGCAATATTTGATCTGTGTGAACTTTGCGAATACATATCTTTCCTTTCTCAACTTCATCTCGTATGTAGTTGAATCTCCTCTCAATGTGCCTAGTCTTTTGATTAGCACGAGGTTCCTTGATTTGAGCAATCGCACCCTCGTTATCACAAAAGATCTCTAGGGGGTCCAGAATGGAAGGGACAACCCCTAGATACGCAATGAATTTCTTCAACCATGCATCTTCTTGAGCTGCCAATGAGGCGGCGACGTATTCAGATTCTGTAGTTGATAAAGCCACCACATCTTGTTTAGAGCTCTTCTAAGAGACAGCTCCACCATTCAAAATGAAAATGTATCCAGATTGTGATCGCGAATCATCACGATCGGTTTGGAAATTCGCATTCGTGTAACCTTTTACAACGAGTTCCTCATCACCAGATCCATAGATTAGGAACATATCTTTAGTCCTCTTTAGGTACTTAAGTATGTTCTTAAGAGCCATCCAATGACTACTTCTAGTATTTTGCTGGTAACGGCTTGTCATGCTTAAGGCGCATGAAACGTCCGGCCGAGTGCATATCATTTCATACATGATGCATCCAATAGCAGATGCGTACGGGCTTGCCTTAATTTTATCTTGCTCATCCTTTGAGCTTGGACATTGAGTGGGGCTCAATATTGTTCCCCTTTGAATAGGTACCGTACCCTTTTTAGAGTTCTCCATCTTGAACCTTGTCAAGATCTTATCAATGTATGCACTTTCATTCAAACCAATCAACCACCTTGATCTATCCCTATAGATCTTTATTCCTAGAATATAGGCAGCCTCACCAAGATCCTTGATGGAAAAACAACTTCCAAGCTAGGTTTTTACACCTTCCAAGGTTGGAATGTCATTTCCAATAGTAGTACGTCATTAACATACAATACTAGGAAAGTGCTGATGCTCCCACTAGCTTTCTTATATACACAAGCTTCATCAGCGTTCTTGATGAATCCAAATTTAATTTCTTCTTTATCAAAACGGTGATTCCAACTTCTCGATGCTTGTTTCAATCCATAGATTGATTTTTTTTAACTTGCATACTTTGTTAGGATGTTTTGGATTAACAAAACCTTCAGGCTGAACCATATAGACATCTTCGTCAACATATCCATTTAGGAAAGCCGTTTTGACATCCATTTGCCAAATCTCATAATCATAATAAGCAGCTATGGCAAACAATATCTTAATATATTTTAGCATCGCAACAAGTGAGAAAGTTTCATCATAGTCACCCCCTTGAGTTTGAGTCAAACCCTTTGCTACAAGTCTTGCTTTATAAGTATCCAAGTTTCCATGCATATCAGGTTTCCTTTGGAGTTAAGAGGTGGTATAACCAAGTCCCATACTTGATTTTCATACATTGATTGCATCTCAACGTTCATGGCTTCAAGCCATTTGCCACAATCCGAATTGGACAACACATCATGGTATGTGATTGGTTCATCAGAATCTATCACATAGCATCCATCAGTGAAAAATCCTTATCTTTAGGTGGATTACTAGTTCTACCAGATTTGCGAACATTTTCTGTGTATTGATCAACTATTTGATCACTTTCAACATCCTCATGTTGAGTGTTAGTGTCAACCAAACGTCTATCGGGTTGCGGTTCTTGATCCTCTTCAAGATCCACAGTTCTACTACCAGTTCCTTCCATAAGGAACTTGGTTTCTAAGAACTCACCCTTTTGGCAACAAACTCCTTTTGTTGTATTGGATCATAGAAATAATATCCCATAGATCTCTTGGATATTCAATAAAGATACACTTAGTGAAATGGCTTTCTAACTTGTTCGAGGTGGGAGTCTTCTCATAAGCTCACACCCCCACACCCTCAAATATGAAAATGATGGAACCCTTCCATGCCATATTTCATAAGGTTTCCTTTCCACTTTCTTGGTTGGGGCCATATTCAAAATACGGGCCACAGAGAGCAGAGCAAAACCCTAAACTGATAGAGGTAATGAGCTTCTAGCCATCATAGATCGAACCATATCCAATAGAGTTCGATTTCTCCGCTTGGACACGCCATTATGTTGTGGTTTTCCCGATGGAGATAGTTGTGAGAGAATCCCACAACTTCTAAAATGGTCCCTAAAAGCATCATTCAGGTATTCACCTCCTCTATCGGTGCGGAGAATTTTAATTGACTTATTGAGTTGATTTTGTACTTCATTTTGAAAGATCTTGAACATTTCAAAAGCTTCATCTTTGTGTCTTAACAAGTACACATACCCATATTGACTATAGTCGTCAGTAAAGGTAATGAAGTATCTTTCATTGTACCTTGTCATAGGTTTAAAAGGACCACATACATCCGAATGTATAATATCTAATAAATCCTTTTCCGTTTCGGCTTTGCCACTAAAAGTTGCCTTGGTCATATTACCTTGTAAACAAGACTCACATACATCAAATGAATCACATTCATTTGTTTTTAAAAGACCATTCTTTTGTAGTGTTTGTATTCTTTTCTTGTTTATATGACCAAGACGGCAATGTCAAGATAACTGTTACTCAAATCCATTTGAGTTTCTTGGTACTAGTTTGGTACAATAAGTTATCATTCAATGTATTTTCACGAACCAATTCATAGTAACCATTTATGGGAATAGCTTTAAAGTAAAACATGTCATTCAAAGGAACATGGATTTCATTTCTAATAAATGATAATACATATCCAAAATGTTTTAATAGGGATACGGAAATAATGTTCCTAGTCAAATTAGGAGCATACAAAACATTGTACAAAATTAATTCCAAACCATTTGGAAGTTTCAAGATGTAGTCACCACGGGCTTCAACTTGAACTTTAACCCCATTGCCCATGTAGAGGCTAACATCCCCTTTGTTGAAGTTGCTACATCTTTTGAACCCCTACAACAAATTGCAAATGTGAGTTCCACATCCGGTATCTAATACCCATGTGTTAGAGGATATTATGTTTAAATCAATATGGATCATGTATATAGTACCTGAGGTCTGCCCGGCATCCCTCTTTGCTTTCAACTCTTGGAGATGGACGGGAATATTCCTTGCCCAATGTCCAATCTCCCCACACTTGAAGCATGGGCCATTAGAAGCAACCTTTTGCCTCTTCTCCTATGCTTTGGGTGGCACCCTTGCCACCCCTTTCCCTTTTCCCATTACGGGTCCCTTACCCTTTGCAACTCTTACCTTAGGTGCGGGATGAGGCCTTTTCTTGTTCCCACCTTCATTGATGGTGAGAACGGGTAAAACCCTTTTATCCATGGCCGCCTCGGCCGTTTGGAGCATAGAGTGAAGCTCACCAATGCGCTTGTCCCAAGCATTCATGTTGTAGTTCAACACGAACGTCTCAAACCTTTTGGTAAGGCCATTGAGGATCAAATCCGTAGCCAATTCCTTTGAGACGGGACAGTTTAGCCTTTCGAGGCGGTCAATGTGACTTTTCATCTTAAGTACATAAGATGAAACTGATTGGTTGTCGTCCATACGACATGCATGGAGCGCTTGAACCATTTCAAAGCGCTCAACCCTTGCTTGTTGTTGGAACGTTTCCTTGAGTTGGGTTATCATGCCATAAGCTCCGTGATGTTCATACTTCTTCTGGAGATCCGGGGTGTACTTTATCCAATCATTATAGGCCTCCTCATCATCCTCACTAGGTTGATCGGGGACAGGGTCGTCTAAAACATATGATCGTTTCTCTTGTTTGAGAGCGATTCTCAAGTTTCGATACCAATCGATAAAATTGTTATGATTTAGATGTTCCTTTTGGAGAATCACTCGTAAAGATTGGGCGGACGTGGATGAATTATCATGATTATCATAATTATTGATGGCCATCTACAAAATATAACAAAAATCAATTTTAGTACTTTTGATATTGTTGTTTTAACAATTAATACCTTTTAAGGACATTTTCATATTAAAATATAGAACCCCACATTACATTTAAAGAGTGGTTAGGTGACCTTTATCCCATGATTTAAATTAATAAGGTGGTCAACGATTGACAATTGCAACCATTTGCAACTTCTAGAGGTATGGGATCGACTTGAAACATCATATGTAAAGTCGGCATGTTAATCCCATCAACACCATTTGAAAACCATATCGTAGGTGATCCATTTGACATGGTTTGCAAATCAAGACACCCTACTTACACACACATGTGAGTTTGCCAAAATAAGCGGTTAGGTGACCTTTATCCCACGAATATGGCATTCTCACCTCAAGTCACACGTTCCCTCAAAATGGTTAGGTGACCTTTATCCCACTAAGAGTTCCCGAGTGATTCAAGTGTTGTGTAAAAGGATGGTGTTGATCTTATTTTTTTAAAAAAATTTAGAGATATTATAATACATGTTTAGAAAACATTATGTATACATATTCGTATGTTTTCAAAACAAGATACCCTATGGTTCATTGATTAAAACCCTTTTAATCTTTGAAATCATTAAACAATTTTAATAACCTTTTATTACCTTTTAATGATTAATGCCCATTTAGATAGTTTGTTATGATCATGGAAAGGATTGTTAAGCAAACATCATATATAAGTAATCAACCACAATACCATAACCAAACAACCAAGAAACAACCAAATGTTAGTGCATAACCATAGCATCTAAAGTGGCCACACTTGTTTGCCATCACAAGTGTGGACCATAGGACATTCCTAAGGACAAAACACAACACAAAAGGCTTCCATGAACCTCCCACTTGAAACCGCATCCAAATGCTACATGTTTCTTGTGTCTTTCCTTTGTGCTTCTAACGCGTACATATTCATATTACAAGATATTATATCCTAATACAAGATTTCTAGTAAAATGAAAAGTACTAATCTATTTATTACAGCCCAATAATAAATAAATTACACTTTAAACCAAGCACAAATAAAGATTACACAACCCATTGAATGAATAAATACAACCATTACAAACATCCAAATAACACAAGGTCAAGGGCTAGGTTATGCACCATAATGAACAATGATCATATCATCCAAAACAACAATGAATCCCCACCTAAAACCCACGAAATTTCAGCCAACACAAACATAAATTTCGGGTTTTATCTTGTCCAAACAAACAAACAAACAAACAATACATCTTACATGTCTTTCAAAGTTAATCACAAGCATGTGTGATATAACTTTGAAAGTTTGGGGATTCATAATACATAAACATAGCAGCCCCTAAAGGGTTGTAAAGTCCCACAAAACAAAATTTCAAGGACAAATGAAACTAGTCATTCACATATCCAGCTCTAGATGCCAATGTTGGGGTTTGTTAGAACAAGTTGCATAGTTTAACCATTTAAACTTTGTGAAAACGCAGCAGAAACAAGCTTTATAACATAGTTAATGTACTGAAATTTTGGGTTTCATCTAGATATTATGAAGTTACAAACAAACCCAAGAACCTAAGGATCATTTATATGTGTGTGAACTAGCTATCAAGAAGATAAACAACCAAAAACAAAATATACAAACTAGCTTTTGTAGAGCTGTATAAAACGAGTTTGGATTATTAAAAAGAAGCTTCTTGAATGGCCAAAACACCAAGGAGAGGTGTCCTCAAGCTAGTTTACCCACAAGCCTCAAGCAAGACACTTAGTTGCTAGGTATTTAAAAACCAAAAACGTCAAGAGAGCTTCTTGGAGTGTTTGCATGTAAGAGAGAGTGTGAGAGATGGAGTGTGTGTGTGTTTTCAAGAATACAACACAACTAAAACAAGTGGTCATCAACCCCTATGAGGGGCGGCCGAAACTTGAATTAATTTGGGGTTTTCCCCCTAAAACATTCACAAATGTTTTATTAATCATACATATAAGTTATCTAATTAACCTCTTAATTATATAACTTATACACACACTATAATTATTATTTGATGTTATTTAACCAACTTAAATAACATTACAAATAATGTCCATAAACAAAGTATCCTTATAAGTTGTTTTATCTCATATGCAATTTATTTAGAAACCCATTTTCTAATTGGTGTATTTATTCAATTGCATGATCATATCATCAATTAAATGTTTATATATTAGTGTTTTCAAGCTTGTTATTAGGTATGACCCGACATGGATCAATACGTTCCATGATGCGGAACGCCTTATTTTTCATATGGTGAATGTCTGCCTAGCCCCTAAGACTTCTTCTTGGGATCAAATGTCAACAAGGTGACAGCAGGTATTCTTCTCTATCCTTGAGCAGCAAAACAAAAAATTTTTTGCAATAATATTTCTTGATCTTAAGGATACGGTCTCAAAACCTATTGCTAACCATGGATATTATATCCATGGTTCATAATGGCCATTATAGAGAACCAGCTGAAAGCTGAGGGACTTGTTGACCTTGGAGTCCCTACCATGGTTGTATTGCCTAGGTATACTCCAGACACAACTCAGACCAGTCACTCAAACAGGTTGCCAAGCTGCGAAAACCCACGCAGCTAGAACCCACAGCCACCACCTCTAAATCCAAAGTCCCCAGCAATCCCAAACACAAGAATCCCAAAACGGCTACTCAGGGAAATAAGTCCCCTGAGGATGTCCCTGCAACACAAACGCATGATATATCTACCAGCCATAATCCCCCAGTAGCTACAAGTACTCACCCAACCTCAACCGCTCAGGCTTCCTCTCAACAGGAGCCAGCAACAACCACATTTGGGGCACCTATACATATGGAACCTTCCTCATTTGAGGAGGTTGCCATTGAAACACACCACTCTCCCCGGGTGCATACTGCTTCTACACCATCTCCCACTGCAACCGCCCCCCAAAGTCCTACCATAATAGTTGCAAAAGTGCTGAGTCAGTTACATTCCTCACCCCCTCCCCAGATACCAATCAAAACTGGGATAGCCTCAACAATTGAGGGGGAGGATCCAAATGCTGCTGCTAACCCACAACACAGGGGTTATACTGTTCAATCTCCTAGTGTAGCAGAGGAGGTTAGAACATCTGGTGAGGCTGCCCCTTCCCCTATTTCAGCAAATGACCAGGATGAAGAGGGTAACATCTATAAGACCTCACCAGAGGCAACAGCCAATGAAGGACAAAGTCCTGTGGCTGGAAGTCCCCGGAACCAAGACCAAGGGGCAGATTCTTATACTAATCTACACACAATGCATGTACATCTTGATTTTATCAGGAGGTTAGATGATTCAGCACAACCTGATGATGACCTGGGCTTTTTGTATGATGTCTTAGCCCACAACACAATCCTAGAGGGTGAGGTGAGCAGACTCAAAGAGCTGCTAGCCAAAACGTCTCAGGATCTAAGTCCATCTGCCCCAATACACCAACAGATGGCACCTTTCTCTGAAGGTCTCTTATACACAAAGCCACTCCAAAACACTCAGCCACCTGCCTCTACTTCTGGCACTATCTCTCAGGGACAGAACCCCCCTGAGCAAATAGCTGCTATCTTTCAAAATTCCTTACCTCTCATCACACCAATTATCACTGATATAGTGATTAAAACCCTTGATGAGAGGCTTTCCTCGGTTATCCACCCTTGATAGAGGAAGTTGTAAGAAAAAGGCTTTCTGACAATCAAACCCTTGCACCCAGTGCAACCAAAAAGGGGGAGATTCAGTTAGTGAAAGCAAAACAAAAGAGGATTGAAGATAGGAAAGAGAAAGAAAAAGAGATAAAGGTGGAAAATGAGAAGGAGTTGGTGTAGAGACTGAGAAGGAGAAGGAGAAGGAAGCTGAAATGGAGAAAGTGACTGAAAGTACTAAAGACTTTCATGTCACATACAAGAAAAGGAAGAGTGGAAAGAAGGAGAAGGAGTTGGAGAAAATGGTGAAGGAGGCTGATGCCCAACACAACCGATCAATGGATAACATCATTGATCAGCTGTTTAGGCAAGGTCATGACACTGAAAAACTTGACTCAGAAATTAGAAGATTGGAGATTGAAGAAATCCAAGCAAGATGGGCAAGTTACAGTGTGTTGGAAAAGGAAAGGCTGGAAATCATGATCAGGTTCATAGCTAAGCATCTTGGAAGATCATTGATTGAAATCAAGTCATGGTCCAGGGACAGCATCTTGGCAATAACCACGAAGATCTGTTCGTCTGAAGTATATACCAAAGGGCTGGTCATTGAAGCCTTGAATGAAGCTGGTGCTGGGAGTAGGACTGAACTGGTTAAACAATCTAAAGCCTCACTTACATCCAAAATGCTAGACCAGCCTGTCAAAATTCCCACACCAAAACCACCACAACCATAACCCACTAAACCAATTCCCTTACCCACAAAACCAATAGCCGATGATGTACCCCAGAAGAGGAAGAGAAGGGTACTGAGGCTTGAAGAGGAAGAAGAAGATAATGATGAAGATGAAGACAGGCTGCCAATCTCAGCTGTTATACAGTTGCCTAAGACCATAAGTCACCCTCCAACAATTACTCCTGAATCTCAAAGGCAAATTGTGAAAGTGAAGTTAGAAGAAGAAGAGCTTCACAAACAACATGATGAGGAACTGTTGAGAAGAGTCGACAAAGCATACGCTGCCACATCTTCAATCATCAATATGAAGAAATATGCTCAGAGATTATACACTCTGAGACATACCTTTCAATATCAAAAAGAGAGAGTGAGGATTTGGCCTAATCCCAGGGTGTCTCATAGGATTCAAAAGAAAAATATTTCACAAAGATACATTGGCCAAGTAAAGAAGATCGTAGATGAAGTGATCTCACTGGCCTTTGTAGTATCACCTTGGGAGATCCTAGATGACTTCAAGAAAGCCTATAAAGCGAAACTGACCCCACAAAATATGCTGGAGAATAAAGTGGTGAAAAAGGGGTTAGTGTATAGGAGGCTTGAGGAAGTTAGAAAGAATGAGCTCCAGTTGTTCTTAGAGGGTATTCACCCAGATGAATTCGCATATAGAGTCATAACAACTGTGGTACTAAAAATGGGAAGCAGGTCAAATACCTCTCTGAGTATTATGGCCAGAGTCACTCTTTGAAGGAGAAGCAGAAGAGCTTACCATGTAGGAACAAGTAATCTTCCTTGAGGCCTATACAAGGGAGTCTTACAGACTCATAGTTAGGAAGTAGATCTCATGGATGGGGTAACAACTCTGTGTCCAGTTCCCCAAGATAGAGTTCCCATCCATCCTTTGTCAAACAGATCATTGAGACTTCTTCCCAGGCATGTGCTTACAAGGGTCACTTCTGAGCTGATCTAGAAGACAAAAAGACCAATCTTTCTGGCATAATAAGTGGGACATCTTCAATAAGCTTAAAGGTTTTGGCTGCATTGGTTCAGGGAGAGTTTGTTGGACCAAAAGAACCAATGAGCCAGATCAGAGAAACCTTTAAGTCCCACAAGACATCACAACAACTGCTCAAGACTTGATCAGCTGTTTGACAAAGTCTGAAGATCAACAGCTGAAGACTAAAGTACTGAAGACTTCAACAGCTGAAGACCAAAGTCTGAAGATCAACAGCTGAAGACTAAAGTACTGAAGATCAACAGCTGAAGTACAAAGACTGAAGACAACATCTGAAGACATCAACTGAAGTTCAAGAAGTCCAAGTACTGAAGCCTTCAGAGTTTGTCACAACAGCTGAAGAAGCATTCTTCAGTTGTTGTGATGGTTTCCTTTCAGTAGTTTTCTTTTCTATTTCAGTACTTGAAAAATGACTGAAGAACATGTTCTTTAGTCGTTGTTGTTTCAGTAGTTTTCTTTTCAGTAGTTGTAGTGATAGTTAACACTTGGTGTTTTTGTAAGAAGATGTCAATTGTTTGACATCTTCAGTAGTTGTGTTAACTTTCAGTAGTTAAATAACAGTTAGATGTCACTATCAAGTGACATCAGCTGACGTCAGCTTCCGTTATAAAAGGAAAGATGACCTAATTGTAACGGCGTGGAAGCTAGCCGAAGCGTGTATTGAATGAATATATTCCTTTTGGCAGAAATTCCCTCTCTATAACAAACACTGGTTCATTGATAAATTTCGTGTGTTCTTGTTTAAATTTGTTAATTCGTGGGCTCATTTCGCTGCAAATCCAATCTAATTGATCAAACTAGATGCTGAGATCCTAACAGCTGCGGAAGGACTGTTCAAAATGTCCGAGGAACTAATCATCACACACGCAATCCTATAAATGGCATCTGAGGTGAACCGTGAGGTCTTTGAGGATCAACCTCCTGTCTAGACACCCTCTCTATCACTCTCTCAATCAGAATCCACTATCCAAGAACCACCAAGTAATGTTCTTCAAAAGATACCAAAGGAAAACAGAAGATGGTTGCGGAAGAGCTTCAGGAAGAGAAGAAGATGGAAAAACTGAAAAGAAAGGGAGACTTCAAACAGATCATTGAGACTTCTTCCCAGGCCTATGCTTACAAGGGTCACTTCTGAGCTGATCTAGAAGACAATAAGACCAATCTTTCTGCCATAATAAGTGGGACATCTTCAATAAGCTTAAAGGTTTTGGCTGCATTGGTTCAGGGGGGTTTGTTAGACGAAAAGAACCAATGAGCCAGATCAGAAAAACCTTTAAGTCCCACAAGACATCACAACAACTGCTGAAGACTTAATCAGCTGTTTGACAAAGTCTGAAGATCAACAGCTGAAGACTAAAGTACTGAAGACTTCAACAGCTGAAGACCAAAGTCTGAAGATCAACAGCTGAAGACTAAAGTACTGAAGATCAACAGCTGAAGTACAAAGACTGAAGACAACATCTGAAGACATCAGCTGATGACAACAATTGAAGTTCAAGAAGTCCAAGTACTGAAGACTTCAGAGTTTGTCACAACAGCTGAAGAAGCATTCTTCAGTTGTTGTGATGGTTTCCTTTTAGTAGTTTTCTTTTCTATTTCAGTACTTGTAAAACGACTGAAGAGCATGTTCTTCAGTCGTTGTTGTTTCAGTAGTTTCTTTTCAGTAGTTGTAGTGATAGTTAACACTTGGTATATTTGTAAGAAGATGTCAGCTGTTTGACATCTTCAGTAGTTGGGTTAACTTTCAGTAGTTAAATAACAGTTAGATGTCACTGTCAAGTGAGATCAGCTGACGTCAGCTTCCCTTATAAAAGGAAAGATGAACTAATTGTAACGGCGTGGAAGCCAGTCGAAGCGTGTATTGAATGAATATATTCCTTTTGGCAGAAATTCTCTCTCTATAACAATCACTGGTTCATTGATAAATTTCGTGTGTTCTTGTTTAAATTTGTTAATTCGTGAGCTCATTTCGCTGCAAATCCAATCTAATTGATCAAACTAGATGCCGAGATCCTAACAAATGGTATCAGAGCAGGTTAATCATTGATCGATTTAACAATTGATCATTGAAACTGTTCTTTTGCTATCTACGTTTGATGGAATTAGCAAATTTGCAAGAATCGGTTATAGAGATTGAGTTTGTGTTGCTTCTGGCCATTTTGTTTGAGGTTCTAAGTGGTTTTGAGCTAGATTTACTTTGTTTACCTTGAATTTGTCTGAATTCTGAATATGATTACTCCTTCTAATGACCCTCACAATACTGGTTCCTCAACCAAGCCTCCGATGCTGGTTAGGACTGAGTATAACATATGGCAACGAAGAATGCTCCATCACCTCTCTGTTAACAGTTCATGTTGTTGGACATCTGTGGTACATGGTCCACATAAGCCTATGGTGAACAATCCGGAAACCAACCAAATGGTTCCGAAGAAGAAGGAACAATACTCTGATGAGGAACGAAAACTGTTTGAGATTGATGCTAAAGCTCATGGAATCCTAGCCATGGCACTGCCTAATGAAATCTATTCTGGGCTTATGCATCATGAAACTGCTCATGACCTCTGGAAGGCACTGAAAGAACAATTTGGTGGTACTGATGAGGTCTTAGCAAACTATAGGGAAATACTTGCCCAACAATATGAGACATTTGCTCATAGGAAGGGTGAGACTCTGACTCAACAGTTTGAGCGTTTTTCATGTTTGATCTCTGAGCTGAAAATGGTCAAACATGAATACACTTATAGCCAGATGAACCACAGATTCCTCAGATCACTGCCTGAGAGATGGGACACATATACAATTGTCATATGCTCTAATGCAAATCTGGATAGCCTACCTCTCACCCAACTTCATGGGAAACTACTTACATTTGAAAGAGAGATAGAGCAGAAAAGGAAACTGGCATCATCAGGAAAGCTCACTGAAGACTTTGTACCAGGGAACACTACCTTGGTCAGTCATGAGTCAAAATATGCTGTATCAGAAAGTACTTATGATATGCATATAGATTTCTCTTCAAACAATTCTCATCATGCATTTGTGAGTGTTGATAGTTAGTCAGGCTGTAATAGTGACAATTTGTTCTTCATTATGGATGATTTGAAAGGTATAGCTGATGATGACATAGAAGAGATGGATATTCTGAGCCAAATGGCCTTGATTAATATCAGATCTCAGAAGTTCTACAAGAGAACTGGTAGGAAATTCCCTGGACTCTCTGGCAAAACCAAAGTTGGTTTTGACAAGAGTAAGTTGAGGTGTCACAGATGCCACAGGCTTGGCACTTTGCAAGAGAGTGTAGATCATCTGGATCTAACTCCTCTGCACCCTTTGTGACTTTTCCAACTAATATTCAACAAAACAGAGGGCAACATCCTGCTAGTTCTGGTCATCAATCGCAACCTCTATCTCCTACATATTTTGTCCCTCAGGGTCCAATGCCATATCCATATCCCTGCTATTACATGCCACAAACCAGTCAAGTTCAAGTACCCATTGCTCAACAACCACATGCTCTTCCTGAGCCTCAACCTTCCCAATCTCATCAACAATCTCAACCTCAACAACACAGCTTTTTCACCCCAGGAGTTGTTGACTGGAGCAGTTTACCGGATGATATGTCTGGTCATGAACAACTGTTTTCTGGTGCTGGTCAACATGGTGGTGCCAATCCTTTTGGAAACCTTGCTCTTATGGCCTTTGAGTCTGCTGATACCTCATCCTCTAATGCCTCCACACCACAAGTATCGCAGGTATCCTCTGAGGCCAAAGCCAAGCTATGTTCTAAAACATGCATAGCCGCATTTGCATCTATTAGAGAAGCAAATGTAGCTTTAATTAACAAGAACATTGAGCTAGAACAAATAATATCCAAAAGAAAAGTTGAATTTGAGTCTGTGCTTAACGATAAGAATGATGAGATTTACAAACTTAAATGCCAAATCACTGATGATAAGGCTAGGGAAGAGGTACTTCTAGAGAAGTACAGAGACCTCAAAGAAACACTTGCAGCTACCCAGGTAGAGTGTGATCGATGGGTACATTCCTGCAAGGGTTTTGAAATGCTTCTCAGTAAGTAGTCTGCTTCCAATGTGAAGTTTGGCATTGGTTATAATCACACTGCTCCTCCTACAGATTTTACTCCCAGAGCAGAGGTAGAATCTGATGGAGAAAGCAATAACCAAGCCTTTTCATCATGTGATCTACTATCTGATACAACACCATCAGAGGTTGGAGTCAGCATTAATTCCTCCCAAAACCTATCAGCTGATGTTGATGGTTCAAATGCTGACACTCACATGATCAAAAGGTTGATCACTCCAGTGGTATTTCATAAAGTACTGAAAGTACTAAAGAGCAAGTCATAACACCTGGAGAACAAACCCAAACTACTGCATGTACTAAAGGAAAGAAAACTGCCAGTAGAAAGGGTGGGAAAACTACTGAAGAAGATATCAAGAAAACATGTACTGCAAGGAAGAAAACTGCTAATACTGGTCGCAAACTTAAGATGAAGAAAAAGCCATGTGAAATATGTGTTTATTCAATCATCTTACTGATGAGTGCTGGTATAAAAAGGGCTCCAAACTCAAACACAATGAGAACATTAAAAATAAAATGGATAAACTGAAAACTGAGTTTGAAACCAAGTTTGTACCAGCAATATCAAAACTTGTATCCCCAAAATCCAAAAAGAAATCCAAAAAGGAAGGGTTTAATCAGGCAACAGCTGAGGTTGCTCAAAGGGAGATGGTACAACACAGGAATCCATCAATCTCAAGCACTAATGTGTCTGATGAGCTGAAGGCTTTATCACAGAATCAGACACAACTTGTTATGATGGTTCAACATCTATTGGGGAGAGTCAACCAACTAGATGCTCTTGTGCTGAAACCACAAAGAAGAAAATCCATGCCAAAGGATTCTTCTTCTTTACTATCTCCATCCCCTCAGGCTGTTCTTCATAGCAAATCTGTTAGTTTACCATCTGTTGATGTGAACAGACCCAAAACCAAAAAGGTTTGGGTCTCAAAAACTAACTAATTTATTATGATTGCAGGGTTCTTCAGCATGCCACAGTAGCATCTGGTATGTAGACAGTGGAGGATCTATGCATATGACAGGGAACATCTCTCTTCTTCATGATTACTCTCAAGGAAAGAATGGGTTTGTTTCTTTTGGCAATGATGGTAAGGGTTACATCATTGGCAAAGGCTTTGTCTCCAATGGGGAAATAAGGTTTGATGGTGTTAACCATGTGGAGAATCTTAAGTACAATCTCTTGAGTGTCAGTCAAATGTGTGATAAAGGCCATGTTGCTCTTTTCACCAGTCAGAACTGCAGGATTCTGTCATCCAAACTTATGAGTTTGATTGATAAGGTGTTGGATGATCACACTCTTCTGAGGGCCAATAGGACAGGAAGAGTGTATGCCTTGGATCATTCCAAGAAAATAGATCTCAAAGGCCATCCTTGCCTATTTTCCAAGGCTTCTCCTCAGGAATCTATTCTATGGCATAAAAGGCTAGGTCATGTGAATCTTAAAACTTGAATCAGCTAATACATCATGGTTTAGTAAGGGGATTGCCTATGAAGGAGTTCAGATGTGAAGACAAGTGCACTGCTTGTTTGAAAGGAAAACAGCACAAAGTCTCATTCCCTCCTATTGAAGAACCTAAGTCCATTGCCTGCTTGTAATTACTACACATGTATATCTTTGGTCCTGTGAGAGTAATGAGTATGGCAAAGAAGAAATACTGTCTGGTAATTGTGGATGATTACTCCAGATTTGTATGGACTTTCTTCTTGCATTCAAATGATGAGGCTGCTCAGATGATTATAAACTTTGTGTTGTATATTGAGAAGCAGTATTCCCTATCTGTCAAGTGTATGAGAAGTGATAATGGACAGAATTCAGAAACCATACACTTGATGATTTTTATCTCTCAAAGGGAATCAAGAGGCAGTTTAGCATCCCAAGGACTCCAGAACAAAATGGAGTTGTAGAGAGAAAGAACAGGACCCTAATTGAAGCTGCAAAGTCCATGTTGGCTGACTCTGGTTTGCCACTGACTTTTGGGCTGAAGCTGTTAACACAGCTTGCTATGTGCAGAATAGAGCCTTAGTAAATCAGAGGTTGATGAAGACTCCATATGAAGTTCTACATCATTTGGCTCCTCTAATTTCATTTTTCAGAGCCTTTGGGTGTCCTTGTTTATTCTCAACACAAAGGATCAACTCCACAAATTTGATCCTAAGGTGGATGCAGGGTATTTTGTTGGTTATTCATCTACTTGCAAGGCATACAGAGTCTTCAACTGCAGAACAAAGATAGTTGAAGAGACTCTGCATGTGAAGTTTAATGAATCTCTAAAGGACAAGATTCCACAAAACCCTGTGGAGTTATTTGACTTGGACATACTGCAATATGTTCCTTATCAGCCTTCAGCTGTTGCTCCTGTCAACAGTTCTCCACCTGGTGGTATTGATGATGATGATAATATCAATACTCACCTATTCAAGTTTAGAATCAACTGCCTGAGTCCACTAAACTTGATGTTCCTGTAGCTTCAGCAGTTCCATCCACAACAAATGTTGATGAGATCTCTGATTCCTCTACATCTTTTGATTTGCCATCTCATTCTTGGTTTCAAGAGTCTGCATCACCATCTGCTGCTGCTGAAGCTCCTACAAACACTTGCACAGATCTCATTGTTTATCAAGAGCTGAAGAATCACCCAATGTTTCAAATCATTGGTGATATCAATGCTGGAGTTTCAACAAGA
This sequence comes from Flaveria trinervia, assembly GCA_025506515.1. Taxonomy (NCBI): domain Eukaryota; kingdom Viridiplantae; phylum Streptophyta; class Magnoliopsida; order Asterales; family Asteraceae; genus Flaveria; species Flaveria trinervia. The sequence continues at coordinate 94,770 of JACCIX010000942.1, read as the reverse complement.
AGTCAATTGTCCAATTTCTGCTTCTATGCTCTCTTCATTAGTCAGCAAGAGCCAAAGAACCATCACATTGCTTTAAGGGACAATGGATGGGTTGAAGCCATGCAGCTTGAGCTACTTCAGTTCAACAAGCAGCAAGTGTGGGAACTGGTTCCTCTACCCCCAGGTAAGTGTTCAATAGGCACTAAATGGGTGTTTAGGAATAAAACAGATGAAAATGGGCTTGTTAAGAACAAGGCCAGACTGGTTGTTCAGGGGTTTGCACAGGAAGAAGGTATTGATTATGATGAAACCTTTGCTCCTGTAGCCAGATTGGAGGAAATTAGATTGTTCTTAGCCCTATGCTGTATTCCACAATCTTAAAGTTTTTCAAATGGATCTTAAAAGTGCAATTTTATATGGTAAAATAAAAGAAGAGGTTTATGTGTGTCAACCACCAGGTTTGGAGGATAATAAACATCCAGATTGGGTATACAAGCTTGATAAGGCTCTTTATGGGTTGAAACAAGCTCCTAGAGCCTGGTATGAGACATTGTCAAATTTTCTTCTTCAAAATAATTTCACTAGAGGCTCCATAAGCTACTTGTTCAAATTTATGTTGATGATATTATTTTTGCATCCTCTGATCCCCAGTTGTGTGATGATTTTACCAATTTAATGCAAAAGAAGTTTGAAATGAGTGCAATGGGAGAATTACAGTTCTTTCTAGGATTTCAAATCAAACAAAAGGCTGATGGGACTTTCATTCATCAGTCTAAATATACAAAAGATCTTTTGAATAAGTTTGATTTACAAAATTGTAAGCCCTGTTCGACTCCCATGTGCCACACCACTCAACTGGATGCAGATCAGAAAGGTAAAGCTATTGATGAAACACTTTATAGATGTATGATTGGGTCCTTGATGTACTTAACAACTTCTAGACCAGATATCATGCTTGCAACTTGTGTTTGTGCTAGATTTCAGGGTGCTCCTAAAGAGTCTCATTGGATTGCAGTCAAGAGGATCTTTAGATATCTGCAAGGTACACAATCTCTAGGTTTATGGTATTCCACTGGACACTCTTTCAAATTAGTTGCTTTTTCTGATAGTGACTATGCAGGGTGTAAGTTAACTAGAAGTCAACTTCTGGTGGATGTCAATTCCTAGGCAACTGTTTGATTTCTTGGCAGAGTAAGAAACAAACATCTGTTGCTACATCCACTGCTGAAGCAAAGTACATTGCTGCTACAAGTTGTACATCTCAAGGTACTCTGGCTTCAGAACCAACTTTTGGATTATGGCATTACAGAGACTAAGACTCCATTATTAATTAACAGTGCTTCAGCTCTTTGCATTGTCAAGAATCCTGTCCAGCATTCTAAGACCAAACATATACAGATCAGACACCATTTTATTAGGGACTATTTTGAAAAAGGTCTGATTGATCGAAAGTTTGTGCCTAGTGTTGATGAGCTTACAGACATTTTTACTAAGTCTTTGGATAGTTCAACTTTCCAAAACCTAGTGTTAAGGCTTGGTATGCTGCAGCTAGAATAAGTGACAACTACTGATGATCTCAGTAAACAAGTACCGATGATCATTAGTAAACATCTCACAAAGATATACTGATTCTGTTAAAAGAAACTGATGCAGTTATAACTACCGATGTCAGTAAAAACAGATAAGTACTGATGTCATATGAAATACTGAAAACAACTAAAAAGTCTGATGAGTAAGTGTTGAGGACAGTATGAAACAGCTGAAAAGCTAAGAATTGACGAAAACTACTGATGGGAATTTTCTCTTCAGTCGTTTTACAACTGCTGTTTCATCTTAAACAACTGAAGCAAAACCAATGTCTTCAGTAGTTTCACAACTACTAATGACTAACACCAAGTCTTCAGTCGTTTACAACAACTGATGACAAAACCATGTCTTCAATAGTTTCACAACTACTGATGACTAACACCAAGTCCTTAGTTGTTTCCAACATTTGAAGCCAAAACCATGGTTTTTAGTAGTTTTATAACTGCTGATGCCTAAAACCAAGACTTGAGTTGTTTCAACCTCTGAAGGTTAATACCATGTCATGAGTCGTTTAAAACTACTGATGATTAACACCAAACCCTTCAGTTGTTTTATAACCCATACCCTATAAATACCTAATCCTACGGAACTTCATTATCTCAAACCTAACGTTCAAAAACTCCAAACCTTTTCTCACATTACTGGCGACCATGCAGCTTAAACCAAGACACAACTGTGTTGCCTACCTTACCAAATCACCCTTCTAGACGAAGTTTGATACTGCCATTGATCTAATGGTCCATTCTCCATACAAAATGGCCTTCCTTATAAATCCTACCATTTATGCCGAATCCCTAAATCAATTCTAGACGAACGTCACCCTTACCACCGGGGAGAATGACACCGAGTCTCTCCAGTCGTTCGTCAACTACCGTAAGGTGGTCATCACTCCAGCAATCCTTCACCAAACCCTACAACTGGATGATGCCAGCTTCCCCGCTGGATATTCAAAGGGCACCACTGATCTATCTTTTGCCCACCATGGATACCAGGGTAACCTCAGCGCTTCTACCATCCTAAAGAAGCATTTCCATGACGCGAAACACCTTATTTTTCATATGGTGAATGTCTGCCTAGCCCCCAAGACTTCTTCTTCGGATCAAATGTCAACGAGGTGGCAGCAGGTATCTTCTCTATCCTTGAGCAACAAAACTTAAATTTTTCTGCAATAATATTTCTTGAACTTAAGGATATGGTCTCAAAACCTATTGCTAACTGATGGATATTATATCCACGGTCCATAATGGCCATTATAGAGAACCAGCTGAAAGCTGAGGGACTTGTTAGCCTTGGAGTCCCTGCCATGGCTGTATTGCCTGAGGTGTACTCCAGGCACAACTCAGACCAGTCACTCAAACAGGCTGCCAAGCTGCGAAAACCCACACAGCTAGAACCCACAACCACCACCTCCAAATCCAAAGTCCCCACCAAACCCAAACACAAGAATTCCAAAACGGCTACTCAGGGAAATGAGTCCCCTGAGGATGTCCCTGCAACACAAACGCAGGATATATCTACTAAAGTACTGAAGACTTCAACAGCTGAAGACCAAAGTCTGAAGATCAACAGCTGAAGACTAAAGTACTGAAGATCAACAGCTGAAGACTAAAGTACTGAAGATCAACAGCTGAAGTACAAAGACTAAAGATAACATCTGAAGACATCAACTGAAGTTCAAGAAGCCCAAGTACTGAAGCCTTTAGAGTTTGTCACAACAGCTGAAGAAGCATTCTTCAGTTGTTGTGATGGTTTCCTTTCAGTAGTTTTCTTTTCTATTTCAGTACTTGTAAATTGACTGAAGAGCATGTTCTTTAGTCGTTGTTGTTTAAGTAGTTTTCTTTTCAGTAGTTGTAGTGATAGTTAACACTTGGTGTTTTTGTAAGAAGATGTCAGTTGTTTGACATCTTCAGTAGTTATGTTAACTTTCAGTAGTTAAATAACAGTTAGATGTCACTATCAAGTGACATCAGCTGACGTCAGCTTCCGTTATAAAAGGAAAGATGACCCTAATTGTAACGGCGTGGAAGCTAGCCGAAGCGTGTATTGAATGAATATATTCCTTTTGGCAGAAATTCTCTCTCTATAACAAACACTGGTTCATTGATAAATTTCGTGTGTTCTTGTTTAAATTTGTTAATTCGTGGGCTCATTTCGCTGCAAATCCAATCTAATTGATCAAACTAGATGCTGAGATCCTAACAGCTACGGAAGGACTGTTCAAAATGTCCGAGGAACTAATCATCACACACGCAATCCTATAAATGGCATCTGAGGTGAACCGTGAGGTCTTTGAGGATCAACCTCCTGTCTAGACACCCTCTCTATCACTCTCTCAATCAGAATCCACTATCCAAGAACCACCAAAGTAATGTTCTTCAAAAGATACCAAAGGAAAACAGAAGATGGCTGCGGAAGAGCTTCAGGAAGAGGAGAAGATGGAAAAACTGAAAAGAAAGGGGATACTTCCAACTGGGAAGCAGTTGGCTGCTAGTCCCAAAGCAGCTACACCCAACCAGGAGGCTGTTGACAACAAAAAAAGAGAAGAGATCATTGACCAGCTCATTCAGCTCGGAGCTGCCAATGAAGAAATACTCCTACTACCATAAGAGGAGTTGGTGGAACTGGAAAAGGCAATAAGGCTGTAGCAGGAAGCAGCAAGGTTGGCTTTAGAAAAAGAGAAGGAAAAGGAACAGAGGGAAGCTGACATGCAGCTCAGAAGGGGAAGGATAGATTTCCCAACCTCTAGAGGCTTCTCTCTTCAAGAAATTTTCCACACAATGATGAAACGATCCTTTGGCTCTTCAAGAAAGAGCATGATCAAATAGAGAAAGAAAGAAAAACAGCTGTAAGAGAAAAGTTGAAGGAGAAGAAGAAGAAAGAAGAAGAAGCAAGGGCATCTGCAACTAGGAAGATAGGTGACAAAGCATGGATGAAAGACTATCTCCGGGCTCACGACTTCTCTGGAAGACAGGTGGGTCCCATGTCTGAAAGGGACTCTAACGAATTGTTAGTGAGATCGAAGCAGACGTTTGTTTGGGAAAAAGAAGAGAGATGTACAAAAGTGTACAGGGGATAACCTTCACACCAACCACTCAACCCCAACCTGAACCAATTTCTTCTCCCTTCACCATCAAAGTTGAGCCTTACACTCCTGATCCCACACCTTTACCTTCATCCACTTCCTTACCTCAACCACCAAAACTGCCCATCCTTCAACCCAAACCTCTTACCAGAACCACCTCATCACATTCTACCCCACAACCTTCCCAACCATCCCTTCAGCTTTCTAAACATCTCTCTGTAAAAGAGTTTAAAAGCATCAAGAATAGGCTCATCAATTGCACAATCCTGAGCGATATCTCCTGTGAGGAAGACTCCATCAAGCTAACCAATATCGATGGATCTTCACGTTACCTCACAAGAGATCAATTTCTTGTTCTACATAGAGGAACACTAGACCAGGCTGCAGTACTTCTAGGTATCAACTCAGAATAGTTAAATGATAAAGAGAAGAAACTAAGTAGGAAACTGGTGACTCTACTAGATACAAGGAAAGAGGACAAGATTCCTAGTCAGTCTCTTGTGCCTAGAAAGAATATACTCTAGTGGAGGATCGATGAAGCTACTCACAAGTTTGTAGTGGAAAGAGAGAACAGTGAAGTTAACAGGCTGAATGCCACCTCTCTGGTACACTCCAGCAGATTTGATGTTGCTGAGTTAGGAGAGACACCATTCTCTACCCCCCTCCAACTCTAAAAGTGCTGCTCATATCAAGAATCATCTCAGCCGTCTTCATCTGGCTGAGTTAACAACAAAAGCTGAGATTGGGGAAGAGTTAAGATTGAGAAGAAAGGAAGACAAGGATACATCTCTCACCAAGGGCAAAACCTTTCTACAAATGGTGGAAGGTCCTAAATTGGAACCTATACTTTTATGGGAATATGATTATAGCTCCCACCAACTAACTCTTTTCAGAGGGCCACAACAAAGGTACATATAATCAGCACAACAGACTACAGATCCTGTCCATCAAATATTTGTGCAAACTTCTCAGCACCATATCAGGGAAGAACTAGGAGACTGATAAGTATTTACTCTCCCTGCTATTGAAAGTTTTGAGGAGTAGAAACAAGTGAGGTTTTGGTAGCATCAACCTAGGGGGAGTTTGTTGGATCAAGAAGAAGGCTGGTGCAACCAAAACCAAATCTCTTAGACAAATTTTGGTGCTGCTTAGAAAGGCTTCCGAAGCCAAGTATGGAACTTTTGAAAATAAAGTATTCACTTCCGAAGATGAAGTCTCAAAGGAAGAAATCCGAAGACTACTTCCGAAGTATGAACAAAGAAGAAGTTCTCAAGCCTCGGAAGAAGCAGCCTCTTCCCAAGAATAAGTCGCTTCGGATGTACTTGTTCTTCCGAAGCCATTTAACCTTGGGATGACAATGCTATGAACCAGTGGATGTAAGTATGGTCTCTGACACTCCACTGCAGACCTCTGATACTGCATGGTGTTTTCTCAAAGAGCCATGTTGTTGACCATACTTTATTCCATTGCTCACCTTTTTATGTTAGTACAAGTTACCAACTTTAGTTGGTGACAAAAGGTAAGTCTGGGACATGTCCTGACTACCATATATAAGATAAAGTCTTATCTGAGATACCTTAAACTATAGCTTTGAAGTATTTGCTTTAGTTAAAGGATTCCAGCTGGTATCAAAGTATATCCAGCAGTATGTAGTATTATATATAGTGTCTCATTGTAACTCATAAACACATGCTTGTAAGAGTCTTGTAATATTTGAGTTGAGAAGCAATATATAGTACTTGAAAATCACTTCTTGTGTTTTGTTATTACTTATTATATTGTTATCAACTCTTAAAGACTTTGCTTTCATCAAGAGTGTTGCTTAAATGAGTTTGAGAGAAAATCAAGTGTTTAGTCACACAAATCGATCATGCAAGTCCAGATGGTAAAGGCAACATGGGTTGCTTCTCTAGATCAAGAGGTAAAAAGCACACATCTTTAATGGTTCGATGAGAAACCCTCCATCCAAACCTTTTCATGTGAAGCCGGTTTCACATAATTCAAAGATAAAAATAACCAAAGGTTTAAAACCAAATTCTTTTCCTTCTAGTCTTAAACAGAAAATGATTTCCAAATTTAATTCTTTCAAATCCAAATTAATTAAACCGAAACAAAATTTAGCAAATTAAAAAGAAGGATACAGTTATCCCCGATATTTCAGCAAATTGTTTATTGAAGAGGTTACTTCTACCTTTGCAAAAGAAACACCCAGGACTATGATGGCCTGGGTTCCCCTCTCTATCTAATATGTTTATGAGTGCAGAAATAATTCAGGAGGACTGTTAATAATCTGGTTTACTAACAGAAGTTGTTCCTAATTCAAATTTGAGGCAAAACAAATTTAAGGTTACGGTATTTTATTCACAAACTAGATTTTTATCAACAGAATCACCGTTCTCACTTCGCAATCACCGTATATTTCTTGAGAATTCATTTCTTATATTCATATCGGTGTAGTTTGGAAGACCTTCTTCGGTAAATTGCTATTTTTGTACAGTTTTTTTAAATACATAAAAAATATAAAAATAAAATAAAGTAAATAAAAAAAGGATTGCAAAAATAAAAATATGAAAGAGAACTGGGAACTTGATTTGAGATGGCGAGAAATGCTTGTATATCTTCTTGATATTTGCAAAAATTTAGGGGGAGAGTATATCTTATGGGAACTGAATTGCGTTTAAAATAAGAAGTGATAGTAATTGATTCTGTTATTTGATTCACATCTAATTTTAATGTGGAAATAATAGAAAAACAAATAGATTCTTCAATGATATGCTTGATAGACTCAGCATGAAGAATAAAGTAGACAACAATATAATGATTTAAATTAAAATATATTCTTAAGGATGTATGGTTTTACGCAATCATTTTGGCCTACACGAAAACTGAGTCCTGAAAAAAAATTGGATTGAGAATTGATCTTTCACACACCATGATACAAATCATATAAGCCATATCTTTGAGCCATGTTTGGTGTATTTATGTGTCTTGTGTTTGTGCTAATCTCCTATGCTGTATGGAAGTACTGACTTGGAGTGATGATCTCCTTTGTTGTATGATAGTACTGACCTGGAGCACTCATCGGCACATGATTAAATGGTCATCTCCTTTCTTATATATGAGTATAGGCCTAGAGCTCTCACCATTTTAGACTAAGTAGTGTCAAATCATCTAACGATGAATTCATCACATAATGTAATATTCTATTGATAATCACTAACACACTAATGCACAAGCCTTGCTCTATAAAGATTGTAACAAAATTCAAGAAATCTTGAGGTTGGGTGAGAGTTATGCCAAATGATTTGTAAGGCTCCATTCCCGGGACGCTCACAACTGGTCAATCATCGCACATAAAACATATATTTACATTAACTTGTTTAAAACATTGCAATGGAAACATTTAATCAACCATTTCATTATAAAAACTTTTGCAAAATAATTCAACGTTCATTACAAAATATCACTCTTTTTCTTTACAATGCAAAAATGTTATACAAAAGAATGTCATCCAAAATAAGCGGAGTAGCCGCCCCGTGCCATCCTAACAACATTTACTTGCCAACTAAAAAGTCATAAAAATTCAGTGTTGCTGAGTGAGTTCTAGTTTTATAAAATAAAAATACTTTTACTTCCGTTTAAAACCTTCCTTTACATTCTTACGTGATCAAGCATCATACTTCCACAAGATAATAACATTATTATCCTTCATCGTCGTTGGTTAACTTTCGTTCATGCATCATCATAGGTCAGTGTTAACATTCGTTACCTTTTTTACCGTTCATTACGTACGTTCACCATTACTTTTTTACATTCTACACCAATACCATGAATTTTACCCCACCATCACGCATAAAATAGGTACTAGGCCGAGGTCTATCATAGATCCCCATACATTGCGCCCGGTGGCCTGGCCATAGTACTAGGGTAAATTCAGGTGTACCATTGCCATGTGTTATACCTTACCATCATGCATAAAGCAGGTACTAGGCTGAAGTCTATAAATAAAATCCCATACACTGCGCCCGGTGGCCTGACCATAGTACCGGGGTAAGCGACAAAGGTTCCATACAAATGGTCAATCACAAAGATAGACCTCAGTGTGCATCCTTCCGAGGTAGCTAACCCACACACCGTTGAGCTAACACCATTCGTTGGGTGTGAACCTCCATACTTTGCTTGCAAGACTTTCTTACATTCATTCATTCATTAATACATGCATTCATTCTTTCTTTACATTCCACTTATCAATATCATTAGTTTCCGCTTTATGTTGCATAATACTTTACGTTTATTTAATAATCGTAACAGGTAAGTCACAGAATAATACATAATAGGAACGTAAGAAAACACAACACATTCATACATAACATCACAAAAACATTACATACCCCATCGCACATCATGATAAACATCATACATCATCGATTCACATACACTTGCACATGCATAACAAGAACATGTCATCATAGGACATAACCGACCCTCCGCGAGACAGCGGGTATTTAGGGGTGGCAGCCCCAGACAGCAGGGTCCTAGGGGCGGCAGCCCCTAGTGGAGTCTAAGGGCCAACGCCCCTGGCTGGGGTCACGCTCTTAGAACCTCACAAAATCCTGGTCAATTAAATCGTATATTTAGTATGTATTTCCAGCCCCAAACTAGTTCAAAACCTTTAAATAGGGGATGTAGAACTAACCTGTACTCTATGAGTAGCTTCTCGATCAAGCCTTCAAAGAAAGGGTCGCACTACACAACCAATAGATAAGTTAACACTCAAAGGAGTTAATTTCTACCAAATTTCCCTACTAATTTCGCTGCCAGATCAGTACTTCTACTGCTAGTTTCGCCAGCAGTTTTCGCCAGCAGTTTTCGCCAGCAGTTTCGCCAGCAGTTTCGCCAGCAGTTTCGCCAGCAGTTTCGCCAGCAGTTTCGCCAGCAGTTTCGCCAGCAGTTTCGCCAGCAGTTTCGCCAGCAGTTTCGCCAGCAGTTTCGCCAGCAGTTTCGCCAGCAGTTTCGCCAGCAGTTTCGCCAGCAGTTTCGCCAGCAGTTTCGCCAGCAGGTTCGCCAGCAGGTTCGCCAGCAGGTTCGCCAGCAGGTTCGCCAGCAGGTTCGCCAGCAGGTTCGCCAGCAGTTTCGCCAGCAGTTTCGCCAGCAGTTTCGCCAGCAGTTTCGCCAGCAGTTTCGCCAGCAGTTTCGCCAGCAGTTTCGCCAGCAGTTTCGCCAGCAGTTTCGCCAGCAGTTTCGCCAGCAGTTTCGCCAGCAGTTTCGCCAGCAGTTTCGCCCGCAGTTTCGCCAGCAGTTTCGCCAGCAGTTTCGCCAGCAGTTTCGGCAGCAGTTTCGGCAGCAGTTTCGCCAGCAGTTTCGCCAGCAGTTTCGCCAGCAGTTTCGCCAGCAGTTTCGCCAGCAGTTTCGCCAGCAGTTTCGCCAGCAGTTTCGCCAGCAGTTTCGCCAGCAGTTTCGCCGCAGTTTCGCCAGCAGTTTCGCCAGCAGTTTCGCCAGCAGTTTCGCCAGCAGTTTCGCCAGCAGTTTCGCAGCAGTTTCGCCAGCAGTTTCGCCAGCAGTTTCGCCAGCAGGTTCGCCAGCATCCTCGCCCGCATCCTCGCCTGCATCCTCGCCAGCATCCTCGCCTGCATCCTCGCCTGCATCCTCGCCAGCATCTTTGCCAGCATCTTCGGTGATAGTTTCGCCCAACTTTCGTTCGATAACCTCGCCTGCGAAACTGCTTGCGAAACTGTAGTTTCGCCGGAAGACATATTGTTTCGCTGGACGAATACATAATATATCTGGATGAACACCCAGTTTCGCAGAACGGGCTGAAAATTACGAACCACCCCATTTTTTACCCAAAACATAGAAGTTTTTACATCCAAAACTTTGGTTTATCACCCAATAAGCTATATCTAAGCTTCTTACATGTTTTCTTAGACAAGAAATGTGAGTTTTGGGGAAATCTTTGCTAGTTTAAAAAATTCAAGCCTTAGAATCCTGGTGTACATCAAAAGGAATGAATAAGTGATGTTTCTTACCTGGATTCTTGGTGTTTTCTTGTTGTTTGGATGCCCACGAACACCGATTTTCAATCCCTTGATCAACCTAGCCTTAAATCTTCACGTCTTCTCCACTTTCTCTCTCTAATCCCTCTCTCTAGAAATTAGGTGTTGAGTTGCAAATGAGAGTTGCTCAAGCTGATCCGTTTATATATACTGGGCGTTCTGGGACCTTAAACTCGCTAAACACGTATCCTTAAAAGTTAACTCTGTCCATACTCCATTACCCGCTTATTTTCTTTGAATAGTCCCGGTTAGGCCTGTTATTATTAATTGGTTCATTTCAACTTTATTCCAGGTGTTACAAGTCCACCCCCCTTATTTAGGTTTCGTCCTAGAAACCTGTTGCTCAATGAATAGTTAAGGGTAATGCTGCCTCATCTCCTCCTCAACTTCTCAAGTGGACTCTGATCCCTTCCTATGCTTCCACTGTACACGCACCAAGGGTACCACCTTTTTCCTTAGCCTCCTATTTTTGCGATCAGCGATCGCCACTAGTTGCTCCACATAATTGAGTTGTTCATCCACTTCGATATCCTCAAGTGGCACCACCATATCCTTCTCGGCTAAGTACTTTCTTAAGTGAGATACATGGAATTTTGGTTCAATTCCACTTAACTAACTGCGCAACTCCAACCTATAGGCCACCTCTCTTACTTGGGCAATGATTCAGAAAGTCCCTATGTATCTTAGGCTCAACTTGCCCCGCTTCCTAAACCGAATGCTGCCCTTCCAAGGTGAGACTTTCAACATAACTCTATCAACCACCTAGAACTCAATCGGTCTACATCATTTATCGGCATACGACTTTTTCCTATCTTTAGTTTCCTTCATAAAGGCTTTGATCCTTTCCAGATTATCATTCGTAGCCTCGACAACCTCGACGCTCCTTAACTCTTTATGGCCAATATCACCCCAACAAGCGGGTGTTCTACATCTCCTACCGTATAACATATCATTAGGGGGATGCCGATGCTGGCATGGTAACTATTGTTTGCATGAGAACTCGGCTAACGGTAAGTGGTCATCCCAACTTCCTCCAAAATCAATAACGCATGCTCGAAGCATATCTTCAAGCATTTGAATGGTCCTTTCTGACTGACCATGTGTCTGGGGATGATAAGTCATGCTAATATGTAATCTCATCCCCATAGCATCCTGAAATCTCTGCCAAAACTTGGATGTAAACCGGGTGTCACGATCCGACACTATAGACACTGGTACACCATTGCGACTTACAATCTCCTTGATGAATAGATCCGCTAATATTTTAGAAGAAAATGTCTCGTGGATTGGTAGGAGGTGAGCACTATTTGGCAAACGATCAACTATCACCCATATGGCATCATACCCTTTCATGGACAGGGCAACTTTGTAATAAAGTCCATGGTGATATGCTCCTACTTCCACTAGAGTATGTCCCAAGTTTGGATCTTTCCGTATGGCTTCTGAATCTCTACCTTTACCTGCAAGCAAGTAAGGCACTTACTCTCATACTCCACTATGTCGCACTTCATTCCCAGCCACCAATAATCTTTCTTCACGTCTTGATACATCTTTGTAGCACCGGGATGAATGGAGTATCGAGTCTTATGAGCTTCATCCATAATCTTCTCATGTAGATCCCCAAAACAGGGAATCCATATTCGTCTGAATCAGGTCTTAACACCGAGAGTGTTTTCACCCAGCTCCGCGACTAGACCTCTCATCCTTTCGGAGTTAAGATGATCTTCCTTGAATGCCTTATCTTGAAACTCATTGACTGGCTTCATCACATCAGAGGTCATGACCAACTAGTAAGCCTTCACATGAATCGGGTCAGGTCTCTCCTTTCGGCTAAGGGGATCTGCCACCATGTTGGCTTTGCCCGGATGGTAATGGATCTCGCAATAATGATCAATTATGAGCTCCAACCATCTCATCTGCCTCATATTCAAGTCCATCTGCTAAAAGACGTTTTTCAAGCTCTTATGGTTAGTGAATATAGTGCACTTCATCCCATATAGGTAGTGCCTTCAAATCTTTAACGCAAAGACCACAGCTGCAAGCTCTAAGTCATAAGTAGGATAACTGACCTCATGAACTTTCAATTGTTAGGATGCGTAGGCTATAACCTTTCTTCTCTACATCAACACACATCCCAACCCCAAGTATGAAGTATCTGAATAAACAACCAAATCTTCGCTTCCATCGGGTAACGAAAAGACAAGAGATTGAGTCAACCTCGCCTTTAACTCCTCGAACGCATTCTCTTATGCTTGACCCCATACAAACTTTATATCCTTACTAGTCAACTTAGTCAACAAAGAAACTATCTTAGAGAAGTCTTGAATGAATCTTCTACAACAGCCCACCAAACCCTAGAAACTACGAATCTCAGATGGTGTCTTTCGAGACTTCCATTGCATCACTGCCTCCACCTTTGGCAGGTCCACCATAATCCCCTCGGATACACTACATGACCCAAAAACTGAACCTCGTGCAACCAGAACGCGCACTTGGAGAATTTACCATATAACTTCTCCTTCAACGTCTCCAACACCTCTCGAATGTGACCGGCATGCTCTTCCTCACTCTTCGAATAAATCAATGTATCATTGATAAACACAATCACTGATTTATCGAAATCGGCCGACACACTCGATTCATGAAGTCCAAAAAAGCAGTTGGTGCGTTGGTTAAACAAAATGACATAACAAGAAACTCGTAATGTCCATAGCGCATGCGAAAAGATGTTTTACGAATTTCCTGCTCCTTCACCTTCAACTGATGATAACCAGATCGAAGGTCTATCCTCGAGAACCAACTAGCACCTTGGAGCTGATCAAATAGATCATCAATTCTTAGTAAGGGATATCGATTCTTCACTGTCAACTTGTTGAGCTCACGGTAGTCTATACACATCCTCATACCACCGTCCTTCTTCTCGAATAAGACTGGAGCACCCCAAGGAGAGATACTCGGTTGAATGAACCCCTTATCAAGTAGCTCTTGTAATTGTTCCACCAACTCCTTCATCTCGGTCGGAGCCAACCGATACGGTGCTTTAGCAACAGGTTGGCCACCTGGTATCAAGTCGGTCTGAAATTCAATCTCATGGTCAAGTGGCACACTGGGTAACTCTTTTGGGAACACATCTGGGAAGTTGCACACAACCGGTACATTGGAGAGTTGTGGTGTTGGCATATCCACGTCCTTCACATAGGCCAAGTAGGCCCTACACCCATGCCTCATGCACGTTCCCGCCACCGCCATCGAAATCACCTTCAGGATAGTCGTAACTCGATCACCATAAATTGTCACCAAACTCCCGTCAGGCGCTGTCAACCTAACCATCTTTTTGCGACAAACAATGTTGCCTCGTAATCCACTAACCAATCCATTCCACGGACCACATGGAAACCACCTAAGGTCTTCACGAATGGTCTAACATGAAACTTATGACCTTCTACTTCTATATCACAACCTTCTATCATATTAGAAATCATGGTAGACTTACCTATGGCAGTTTCAACATCGAAGGGCTCATCAATACTTCTACTCCTAATGGGCAACTTAGCACAAAAGGTAGCAGAAATGAAACTCCTACTAGCACCAAAATCAAATAACATAGATGCAAGAGTTTGGTTTACTAGAAATGTACCTAACACCACATCGGGGTCTGTCCTAGCCTCCTCCCGAGTCCTCGTGAAAGCTCGGGCGCTCGCCTTCTGCCCTTTTGTCCCAACAATATTCTTCTTCGCACCGGAACTCTCAACCCTCAGCTTCTTGCAGTCTATGCTCATATGACCCTCTCCACCATAGTTAAAACATCTGGCCACACGACACTCCTTTCTTATATGCCCTGTCCTCTCATACTTGAAGCATAAATTCGATCGCAACCTACATTCTCTGATATGCTTCTTTCCATATTTTCCACACCTCTTCGACCCTGCACCAGATGTGACCACACGGCGGTCATACAACTGTGCACTCTTGTTACTCGTCAGGGCACCACCCCAACCAAACCTCTTCCCATTCTAGTTCCGGTCACCACCACTCTTCTTGCTAACCTCAACCACCATCACCTCTCGCTCGTCATACAACCTTCCCACCACGGAAACCGCCGACCTGAACGTGCTTGGTCGGGTGGCGATCATATGCGTGCGGATGTCTACCAGCAAGCCCTGGATATACCTTTTAATCTTTCGTGACAGTGGGGTCACCTGATCCGGCACCAGCCGTGCCATCTCATTAAACTTTGTGGTGTATTGTTGATGTGTCATTGTTCTCGCCTCTAGCTACAGGAACTCACTTTCAACCTTATCCATCTCTCTATGAGGGCAGAACTCCTCAATCACAAACTTCTTCCACTCAGACCACCTCATTCTCCCAATTTCCCGGCTACCCCTAGCTTGGACAATATCTTCCCACCAACAAAGAGCCGAGTCCACAAACGAGTGGGTAGCAAACTTCACCTTCTAGTCTTTTTGGCACTCGCTGATATCCAGTACAGCCTCCATTTCCCTCACCCACTGGTGAGCAGTAGCAATAGTGCCGTTACCCTCAAAAGTAGGGGGCTTGCATCTTTGAAATGCCCCATAATTACAGCCTCGTGTCGCCTCAGGCACAAGCTCTACTTCCTCTTCTTCATCATCAGAGAGAACCGTCTCAGTCTCTAGTTGCTCCCTTCCTCCCAAGGACGTGTTCCTCTCCATTCTTTCTCCTTCTTGTATAGCCTTAATCACTTTGATCATCACAGACGGCAAGATCTTCTGCATGACCTGGTGCACCTCCTCCACGACATCCTCCTTTATAGCTGATCAATCATCATATCTAAAACATATATTTACATTAACTTTAATAAAACATTGCAATGGAAACATTTAAACAACCATTTCATTATAAACACTTTTGCAAAATAATACAACATTCATTACAAAATATAATTTTTTCGCATTACAATGCAAAAACGTTATACAAAAGAATGCCATCTTAAATATGCCAAGTACCCACCTCGTGCCATCCTCAACAACATTTACCTGCAGACTGGAAAATGCATAAAAAGTCAGCGTTGCTTAGTGAGTTCTAGTTTTATAAAATAAAAATACTTCTACTTCCGTTTAAAAACCTTCCTTTACATTCTTACGTGATCAAGCGTGATACTTCCACAAAGATAATAACATTATTCTCCTTCATCATCGTTCGTTAACTTTTGTACATGCATCATCATACGTCAGTGTTAACATTTGTTACCTTTCTCACCTTTCATTACGTACGCTCACAATTACTTTCTTACATTCCATACCAATACCATGAATATTACCCCACCATCATGCATAAAGTAGGTACTGGGCCGAGGTCTATCATAGATCCCCATACATTGTGCCTCATGGCCTGACCATAGTACCAGGGTAAATTCAGGTGTAGCATTGCCATATGCTATACCCCATCGTCATGCATAAAGCAGGTATTGGGCCGAAGTCTATATATAAACTCGCATACATTGCGCCCGGTGGACTGACCACAATATTAGGGTAAGCGAGAAAGGTTGCATACAAATGGTCAATCACAAAGATATACCCCAGTGTGCATCCTTCCGGGGTAGCTAGCCCACACACTATTGAGCTAACACCCTTCGTTGGGTGTGAATCTCCATTCTTTGCTTGCAAGACTCTCTTACATTCATTCATTCATTAATGCATGCATCCATTCATTCTTTATATTCCAATTAGCAATATGATTAGCTTCCACTTTATGTTACATAGTACTTTACGTTCGTTTCATAATCATAACACGTAAGTCACGAAATAATAAATAATAGGAATGTAAGAATAAACAACACATTCATACATAACATCACATAAACATTACATACCCCATCGCATATCTTCATAAACATCATACATCGTCCATTCACATACACATGCACATGCACAACAAGAACAAGTCATCATAGGAGATAACTGACTCTCCGCGGGACAGCGGGGGTTTGGCGGTGGCAACCCCTAATGGCGGGGTCCTAACGGCGGTAGGCCCTAGTGGGATCCAAGGGGCAATGCCCCTGGCTGGGGTCACGCTGCTAGGTCAGCGGGAATATTTTTTATTTTAACACTTTTATATAGCATATTTCGTTATAGAAAAATCGATCTTCTAGTTAAAACATCATAAAATATTGGTCATTTAAATCGTACATTTAGTATGCATTTCCATCCCCAAACTTGTTCAAAAACATTTAAATAGGGGATCAACAACTCACCTTTAATCGATGAGTAGCTTCTCAATCAAGCTTTCAATGCAAGGGTCGCACTACATAGCCTGCATGTAACTTAACACTCAAAAGAGTTAATTTCTGCCTAATTTCACTGCTAATTTCATTGCCAGATCAGCAGTTTTGCTGCTAGTTTCACTAGTAGTTTCGCCGGTAGTTTTGCTGCTAGTTTCGCTGGCATCTCAGCTGGCAGTTTCGCTGGTATCTTTGCTGCCAGTTTCGCCCAACTTTCGTTGGATAACCCCGTGTGCGAAACTACCTGCGAAACTATAGTTTCACAGGAAGACCCATAGTTTCGCTGGACGAATACATAATTCCGTTGGATGAACACCCAGTTTCGCAGAACGGGTTGAGAATTATGAACCACCCCATTTTTGACCTATAACTTCAATCTTTTACATCCAAAACCCTGAGTTATTACCCAATAAGCTATATCTAAGCTTCATACATGTTTTCTTACCCAAAAACGTGAGTTTTGGGTGAATCGTTGCCACTTTTAAAAACCCAAGCCGTAGAATCCAGGTTTACATCAAAAGGAATGACTAAATTATGTTTCTTAGTGTTTTCTTGTTGTTTGGATGCCCACATACACCGATCTTCAATCCAGTGATCAACCGAGCCTTAAATCTTCACCTCTTCTCCACTTTCCCTCTCTACTCTCTCTTTCTAGAAATTAGGTGTTGAGTTGCAAATGAGAGTTGCTCAAGCTGATCCATTTATATATACTGGGCGTTCCAGAGATATTAAACTCGGCAAACACATATCCCGAAAAGTTAACTCGGTCCATACTCCATTACCCGCTTATTTTTTAAAAAATAGTCCTTGCTAGGCCTATTATTATTAATTGGATAGTTTTGAATTTATTACGACCGTTACATGATTTTAGGTCCTAGCATTCTAAAGTAATTAATCGAACCTTAACAAATCATTTGTTGCTTGTTGAAAAAGATATAGCATGGCCAAGTGGACAAACATATCTGGAATCGTTATTGATCTGTTTGAGAATTTCAAAATCATTTAAAGACTGTGATAAGATTCAGTTATCGGTGTGATGTTATTGCTTGTCGATGATTAATTTCATCTTTGTGCTAAAGTGCATCTTGAGGATGTGATCTCATGATCTATTTAGTTTTCGATTATAAAAAGATTAATAGATAAAAATGTGTTATAATAATATATATAATAAAATAAAATTTTATAATAAATTTTCATTTCAAAACTTCTTTTAGGTCTTCCATATTATGTTGTTACAATTTTATCATTTAATGCATTTTACAGAAATTGCGTACAACCGAACACGGGTTCGCTTATTTTGAAACACAAATAAACATGGGTTTATTTTGTTAAATTGAAGTGATCTAATTAGAAATGTTGAGATTGTGTTTGTGAATGTGTTTCAGATTTTTGCTGTAAGTGATGGCTGATCATCAGTTGAGCAGTGTACCTGATTAGAGAATTTGTTCCTTAAGTTTGTAGAAGATACCAAGCTAGGAATCTCCTCCTACATTTTTTGAAGCACTCAATATTAGAGATTTGGAAAAGCTGTTCCAATATCTTGACAAAGGATGAACTCGAAAAGAGGGAGCATATAAATAGGAGGAGCATACGAGATAAATAATCTTTCTCATCGGATCCAGAAAGATTCAAACTGAAGATCTTTCTACTATTACTTCTCGATGCTGATTTCGTTTGAAGACGTTGATAATGATAGACTAAGGAGGAGTATTGTTGGATTTGTAAAAGATAGTCTATATTATCAACATAATCAAAGTCAACAAAAGTCAATGTCATGGTCAAAGTCAACAAATGTCAAACCCGACACGTTCGAGACGAAGAACCAAGACAAGACATTGAAGATTTAGATGACTAGGAGTTTTATTGTAATAAATATATTTTGTGTGAACAAAATTATATTATCTTTTTGTAGTCATTTTTATGTTTTATATGTAATTTCTATTAATTAGCCTGAGTCTAGGAGGTTAAGTGCAATTAGTGCATATTATTCTAGACTATATATAGGTTAATTGTGATTAGTGTTGGAGAAATGGTTGTATGACCGAGGGATTACTTGTACACGTATTATTAGCAATCTAATTGAAGATCAAAGGGGTTTTGATTGTGATTATCATATTTTGATCTATAATCTTTATGATTCTATTGAAGTGTGATCAACCAGGGTTTACACACCTCTTAACTCCAAGGTAGTTGGAAGTAAGTGGGTTTTCAAGAAGAAAACAATATGCATGGAAACTTGGATACTTATAAAGCTAGACTTGTAGCAAAAGGTTTCACTTAAACTCAAGGGGTAGATTATAATGAGACCTTCTTACCTGTTCCAATGCTAAAGTCTATTATGATATTATTTGATATAGCTGCTCATTGTGATTATGAGATCTGGCAAATGGATGTCAAAACCACTTTCTAAATGGATATCTTGAGGAAGATGTTTATATGATTCAACCTATAGGTTTTGTCGATCCCAAACATCCTAACGAAGTATGCAAGTTAATAAAATCAATCTATGGGTTCATCAAGAAGTTGGAATCAACATTTTCTTGAAGAAGTAATCAAATTTGGGTTCATCAAAAACGCTCATGCAGCATGTGTGTACAAGAAAGCTAGTGGGAGCATCATCACTTTCCTAGTATTGTATGTCGATGACATCCTACTATTTGGAATGACATTCCAACCTTAGAAGGTGTAAGAAACTGGCTTGGGAGCTGTTTTTCCATTAAGGATGTTGGTGAAGCCGCCTATATAGTGGGAATAAAGATCTATAGGGATAGATCAACGCGGTTGATAGGTTTAAATCAAAGTGCATACATTGATTGTTAGGATCAGTGATCTGAGTTTGATTAATTAGAGAGTATTGCAGCGGAATTCAAACAATGAATTAAACAATTCACAAGAACACAATTGATATTCAATGTAACAGTAAATGGTTATAGAAAAAGAGAATTCTGCAAGAGAGATATTTCATTCATATGCTTTCGTGGTGGCCTAATGTCACACATTACAATTAGGTCAACATCCCTTATATAGGAGATGTGACATCTGCTGATGTCACTTGATAGTGACATCTAACAGAATTATTTAAACTACTGAAACTATAACTACTGAAATGTAAATTACAAGTACTGAAAGGAAACCATCACAACTACTGAAGTTAATTACTTCAGCTATTGTGACAACTACTGATCACTTTGGTCTTCAGTCTTTGTCTTCAGTCTTTGTTCTTCAGACTTTGTTCTTCAGACTTT
Source organism: Flaveria trinervia (assembly GCA_025506515.1). NCBI lineage: Eukaryota > Viridiplantae > Streptophyta > Magnoliopsida > Asterales > Asteraceae > Flaveria > Flaveria trinervia. The sequence continues at coordinate 74,565 of JACCIX010000942.1, read as the reverse complement.
GTCTTCAGCTGATAGCTTTAGACTTTGTCTTAAGTACTTTACTTTCATACTTTGTCTTCAGCTGATAGCTTCAGACTTTGTCTTCAGTTCTTTACTTTCAGACTTTGTCTTGAGTTCTTGTCTTCAGACTTTGTCTTCAGTAGTAGTCTTCAGTTCTTGTCTTCAGACTTTGTCTTCAGACCTTGTAATCAGCTCATGTCTTCAGTTGTTCTGATCTTCTTTAGCAGTTGTAATGTCTATGGGACTTAGAGGTTTTTCTGATCAGGCTCATTGGTTCTTTTGGTCTAACAAACTCCCCCTGAACCAATGCAGCCAAAACCTCTAAACTTATTGATGATCCCACTTATTCTTGGCAGAAACACCCTCTTGATCAGCTTCAGAGGTAATCAGTTAAGCATAGGCCGGGAAAAGGTTTTTAATCTTTTGATTGGCTAAGTATGGAAGGGAACTCTCTTTTGGGGAAACTGAACATAGAGTCTTATCCCAACCATGAAACCTAATTCCCATGAATGAGTCAATAAGACTCACTAGCATAGGCCTCAAGGAGAACAACTTGTTCTTCCTTGGTGAGTTCTTCTGCTTCTCCCTCGAAGAAGAACTCTGGGCCATAATACTCAGACGGGTATCTCACTGTCTTTCCATATTTCAACTCCACAGTTGTTATCTCTCTATAAGCAAATTGATCAGGGTGAGAGCCTTCAAGCAACAACTGGAGTTCACTCTTCTGAAGATCTTCAAGTCTTTTGTATAACAACCCCTTCTTGATCATTTTGTTCTCAAGAATAGATTGAGGGGTTGTCTTGGATTTGTGAGCTCTCTTGAATTCTTCAATGATTTCCTAGGGTGAGACTACCATGGCCAATGTAATTGCAGCATTCAAGGTCTTCTTCACTTGGCCATGATATCTACTTGGTATATTCTTCTTCTGAATTCTAGAACTTATCCTGGGGTCTGGCCAGGTCCGCACTCTTTCTTTTTGATGTTGAAAGGTATGTCTAAGAGTGTACAGCCTCAGAGCCTGTTTCTTCATTTCTTGAATCCATGAGGACTGAGGGAAATCCTTATCAACCATCTTGAGAAACTTCTCATCATGCTGTTTCTGCTGTTTTGCTTCTTCAATCTTTACCTTTATCATCTGCATTTGCAAGTCAGGAGTAATCACTTGTTGACTTCTGTGCTCAGGTGATTTGAGTTTGAGAACAGCAGAGATTAGCAGACTATTATCATCATCATCCTCTTCTTCATCTTCTTCTACCCTCAACACCCTTCTCCTCCTTCTGGGTGCATCACTGGGTAAGGTTTGAGGTGGTTTTTGGGGTAAAGGTATTGGTTTTATGGGTTGAGTTGTGGGTGGCTTTGGTTTAGGGATAGATTTGGGAGATGTTACGGATAAGGGTTGTGTTTGAGTGGGAGTGTGAGAAGACAGACTTAGCATTTTGGTGGTGAGTTTGGCTTTGGAGAGCTTTGCCATTTTAGTTCTCTTCCCTGCACCTGTTTCATCCAGTGCTTCGATGATCAACCCTTTATTATAGCCTCCAGCAGAGCAGATTTTCTTGGTTATCTCCAAGATACTGTCTCTAGACTAGGCCTTTATCTCTATCAATGATCTTCCAAGGTATTTGGCAATGAATCTGATCATTATCTCCAATCTTTCCCTTTCCAACACACTATAACCGGCCCATCTTGCTTTAATCTCTTCTATTTCCAGGCTTCTGATCTTAGTGTCTAGTGTAGCTGTGTCATGACCTTGTCGAAAGAGCTGATCAATAATTTTATCGATGGATCTGCTGTGAGCTTCATCAGCATCTTTGACAAGATCTTCTAAGGATTTATCTTCATCAGCTTTGGACTCAGCACTTTTCTTTCTTTTATATGTGATCAGCTGTTTTGAGATCAGTTCTTTCTCCACCTCCTTCTCTTTTGCACGTTCTTTCTCATCATCAACTCTTTTTCTTTTCTTTTCCTTCACTGCCTTAGACTTGGAAGTCTCCCCCTTTTTGGTTGTATTGGGATCAGGGGCTTGAAAGGCAGAAAGAGATTTATGAACAGCATCATCAATGAGGGTTTGTAGATTTGAGGGTATCCTCTCATCAATGGCTTTATGCACTATGTAAGTGATGATGGGAGTGATAAGAGGTAAGGAGTTTTGAAAGATAGCAACCATCTGCTCAGAGGGGTTCTATCCCTGAGAGGTGGTGCCAAAAGTAGTGGCTGGTGGCTCAGTTACATGTGTAGGCTCAGTGTTTGGGGAACCTTCAATGGAAGGTGCCATCTGTGGGGTTTGTGAGGTAGATGGACTTTGATTCTGAGACATTTTGGCTAACAACTCTTTGAGTCTGCTCACCTCAGTCTCAAGGATGGTATTATGGGCTAATACATCATAGAAAAAGCCCAGGTCATCATCAGTCTGTGCTGAATCACCTGACCTCCTGATTGAATCAGGATGTACATGCTCTGAGTGTAGATCAGTAGAAGCATGTGCCCCTTGTTCTTGGTACTGGGGACTTCCTGCCTCAGGACTGTGTCCTTCATTGGCAGTTTCCTATGGTAAGGTCTTATGGATGCTACTAACTTCATCCTGATCATTTGCGGAATCAGTAGAAGTGGCAGCCTTACCAAATCTTCTAACCTCCGTTTCTACACTTGGAGATTGAACATTGTAACCCCTGTGTTGTGGTTATCAGAAGCATTTTGGTCCTCCCCCTCAATAGTTGAGGTATTCCCAGTGGTAAGTGGTTTCTGGGGAGGGGTGAGGAATGCAACTGACTCAGCACTTTAGCTACGATCAGTGTTGGGCTTTGAGGGGCGGTTGCATGTGGAGATTGGTCTGAAGCAGAATGCACCCGGGGTGAGAGGTGCTCTTCAATGGTAACCCTCTCAATTGAGAGAGGTTCCAGAAATGTGGGATCCCCAATTGTGGTTGCAACAGGATCCTATTGAGAAGATACCTGTGCGGCTTCAGTAGGTTGAGTCTTGGACAAAACTGGGGGGTTATAACCAGTATGTAGTTCCTGTGTTTGTGGTACAGAGGCAACCTCAGAGGACTCATCTCCCTGAGTAGCCTTTTTGGGCTTTTTGGATTTGGGTTTAGTGGGGACTTTGGATCTGGAAGTGGAGGCTGTGGGTTCCCTTTGCTTGGGTTTTAGTATCCGGGCAGCCCCTTTAAGAGTAGGGTCAGAGTTATGTCGGGAGTATACCTCAGCTAAAACAACTGGAGCAGGGACTCCAAGACCAACAAGGCCATCAGATTGTAATTGATTCAAAATTAGGGCCATCAGAAACCTGGGATAAAGTATCCATCTGTTTGCCACAGGTTTCTGAGCCAGATCCTTTAGTTCCATGAACACTATCTCAGAAAAATTTAGATTTTGGCATTCAAGGATAGAGTACAATACTTGTTGCCATCGGGAAGACATCTGATCCCAAGTAGATGTCTTTGATGCAAGGCAAACATTCACCATATGAAAGATAAGTCGTTCAGCATCATGGAAGTGCTTTTTAAGTATTGTAGCACTTAAGTCGCCTTCACACCCATTATGGATAAAAGACATATCAGTGGTGCCTTTCGGGTATTCTTTAGGTTAGGTGCCATCATGCAGATTTAGGGTTTTGTGAATGATGTCGGGGGTGATGAGCACCTGTTTCTGGTTCACCAATGACTGGAGAGTGATTTGTCTATCATGCTTACTAGTTATTACAAAGATATTGGTCCAGAACAGGGATAAGGAGTCAGGGTATATGGTAGGATTCAGAAGAAATGTTGTTCTGTATGGGGAATCCACCATAAGATCGATGGCAGTGTCAAACTTGTTCCAGAAGGCCGATTTCGAAAGGTAGGCAACACAGTTGTGTCGGGGTTTGAGTTTCATGGTCGCCATTTTTGAGAAAGAAAGGTTTGAAAATGGCTAATGAAACGTTTGGCTATAAGTGCAGGTATTTATAGGTTAGAAAAGGCTGAAAAGAAAACAACTGAAAGTGTTGGTGTTGGCATCAGTTGTTATGAAAACAACTGAAGACTTGGTTTTAACTATTAGACGTTTGAAAACAACTGAAGACTTGGTTTTAGTCATCAGACTGAAAACCTTGGTTTAGTCTTGTAAACAACTAAGGACTTGGTATTAGTCATCAGTAGTTGTGAAACTACTGAAGACATGGTTTTGTCATCAGCTGTTTAGAGTGAAACAGCAGTTTGTGGAAACGACTGAAGTGAAAATTCTCATCAGTAGTTTTCGTCAATTCTTAGCTTTTGAGCAGTTTCATACTGTCCTCAACACTTACTCATCAGACTTTTTAGCTGATTTCAGTAGTTTCATAGGACATCAGTACTTGTCTGTTTTTACTGACATCAGGAGTTATAACTACATCCACCAGAAGTTGACTTTCTAGTTGATTTCAGTAGTTTCATAGGATTTCAGTAGTTTCTAGCTGATTTCTTACTCTGCCAAAAGATCAAACAGTTGCCTAGGAATTGACATCCACCAGAAGTTGACTTTCTAGTTAACTTACATCCTGCATAGTCACTATCTGAAAAAGCAACTAATTTGCAAGAGTGTCCAGTGGAATACCATAGACCTAGAGATTATGTACCTTGCAAATATCTAAAGATCCTCTTGACTGCAATCAAATGAGACTCTTTAGGAGCAGCCTGAAATCTATCACAAACACAAGTTGCAAACATGATATCTGGTCTAGAAGCTCTTAAGTACATCAAGGACCCAATCATACATTTGTAAAGTGTTTCATTAACAGCTTTACCTTTCTGATTTGCATCCAGTTATGTGGTGTTGCACATGGGAGTAGAACATCGCTTACAATTTTGTAAATTAAACTTATTCAAAAGTTCTTTTGTATATTTTGATTGATGAATAAATGTTCCATCAGCCTTTTGTTTGATTTGCAAGCCTAGAAAGAACTGTAATTCTCCCATTGCAGTCATTTCAAACTTTTGATTCATTAAACTTGTAAAATCATCACACAACTGGTGATCAGAGGATGCAAAAATAATATCATCAACATAAATTTGAACAAGTAGCTTATGCTGATCCACCTTCTTAATAAACAAAGTTTTATCTATGGAACCTCTAGTTAAATAGAAAATTTGAAAGTGTTTCATACCAGGCTCTAGGAGCTTGCTTCAACCCATAAAGAGCCTTATCAAGTTTATACACCCAATCAGGATGTTTATTGTCCTCAAAACCTGGTGGTTGACACACATAAACTTCTTCTTTTATTTTACCATATAAAAATGCACTTTTGACATCAATTTGAAAAACTTTAAGATTGTGGAATGCAGCATAGGCTTAAGAACAATCTAATTGCCTCTAGTCAGGCTACAGGGGCAAAGGTTTCATCATAATCAATACCTTCTTCTTGTGAAAACCCTTGTACAACCAGTTTAGCCTTGTTCTTGACAATAAGCCCATTTTCATCAGTTTTATTCCTAAACACCCATTTAGTGCCTATTGCACACTTACCTGGGGGTAGAGGAACCAGTTCCCACACTTGCTGCTTTTTGAACTGAAGTAGCTCAAGCTGCATGGCTTCAACCCATCCATTGTCTCTCAAAGCAACATGATAGTTCTTTGGCTCTAGCTGACTGATGAAGAGAGCATAGAAGCAGAAGTTAGACAATTGACTTCTGGTTGAGAAACCAGCATTGATATCACCAATGATTTGAGACATGGGGTGATCCTTCAGCTCTTGGTATACTATAAGATCAGTGCAAGTGTTTGTAGCCAGTTCAGCAGCAGCAGATGGTGATCAAGATTCTTGAAACCAAGTATTAGATGGCAAGTCAAATGATGTAGAGGAGTCAGATCTCATCAGCATTTGTTGTGGATGGAGCTACGGAAGCTACAGGAACATCAAGTTTAGTAGACTCAGGCAGTTGGTCACTAAACTTGAAAAGGTGAGTACTGATATCATCATCATCTTCAGTGCCACCAGGTGGAAGACTTGTTGCAGAAGATGATTTATCCACATGATCTGCAACAGCTGGAGATTAATAAGGAACATATTGCAGTATGTCCAGATCAAACAACTCCACAGGGTTTTGTGGAATTTTATCCTTAGGAGATTCATTGAATTTCATATGCAAGGTTTCTTCAACTTTCTTTGTTCTGTAGTTGAAGACCCTGTAGGCCTTGCATGTGGATGAATAACCTACAAAATACCCTGCATCCACCTTAGGATTAAATTTGTGGAGTTGATCCTTTGTGTTTAGAATGAAACAAGGACACCCAAAGGCTTTGACGAATGAAATTAGAGGAGCCAAATGATGTAGAAGTTCATATGGAGTCTTCATCAACCTCTGATTTACTAATACTCTATTCTGCACATAGCAAGCTGTGTTAACAGCTTCAGCCCAAAAGGTCAATGGCAAACCAGAGTCAGCCAACATAGACCTTGCAGCTTCAATTAGCGTCCTGTTCTTTCTCTCCACTACTCCATTTTGTTCTGGAGTTCTTGGGATGCTAAACTGCCTCTTGATTCCTTTTGATAGATAAAAATCATCAAGTGTATGGTTTCTGAATTCAGTTCCATTTCACTCCTCATACACTTGACTGATAGGGAATACTGCTTCTCAACATACAACACAAAGTTTATAATCGTCTGAGCAACCTCATCCTTTGAATGCAAGAAGAAAGTCCATACAAATATGGAGTAATCATCCATAATTACCACACAGTATTTCTTCTTTGTCATGCTCATCACTCTCACAGGACCAAATAGATCCATGTGCAGTAACTGCAAGCAGGCAGTGGACTTAGGTTCTTCAATAGTAGGGAATGAGACTTTGTGCTGTTTTCCTTTCAAACAAGCAGTGCATGTTTCATCACAGTGGAACTCCTTTATTGGTAGACCTCTCACTAAACTATTGTGGATCAGTTGATTCATGTTTTTAAGATTAACATGACCTAGCCTTCTATGCCACAGTTTAGATTCCAGAGAAGAGGCTTTGGACAATAGGCAAGGATGACCCTTCAAATCAATCTTCTTTGACAAATCCAAGGCATACACTCTTCCAATCCTGTTGGCCTTCAGGAGAGTATGTTCATCCAATACCTTGTCAATCAGCCTCAGAACTTGGGAAGACAGAATCCTGTAGTTCTAGCTTGTGAAAAGTGCAAATGCCCTTTATCAAACATTTGACTGACACTCAGCAGATTATACTTGAGATTCTCCACATGGTTAACATCATCAAACCTGATTTGTCCATTAGACACATATCCTTTCCCGATGATGTAACCTTTGGCATCATTTCCAAATGAAACAAATCCCTTCTTTCCTTGAGAGTAGTCATTAAGAAGAGAACTGCTCCCAGTCATATGCATAGATCCTTCACTGTCTACATACCAGATGCTCCTTTGGCATGCTGAAGAACCCTGGGTTACCTGTGATAGCTATAACTACTGAAAAGTAAATTACAAGTACTGAAAGGAAACCATCACAACTACTGAAGTTAATTACTTTAGCTGTTATGACAACTACTGATCACTTTGGTCTTTAGTCTTTGTCTTCAGTCGTTGTTCTTCAGACTTTGTTCTTCAGACTTTTACTTTCAGACTTTGTCTTTAGCTGATAGCTTCAGACTTTGTCTTCAGCCGATAGCTTCAGACTTTGTCTTCAGTTCTTTACTTTTAGACTTTGTCTTTAGTAGTAGTCTTTAATTCTTGTCTTCACACTTTATCTTCAGACCTTGTAATCAGCTGATGTCTTCAGCTGTTGTGATCTTCTTCAGTAGTTGTAATGTCTGTGGGACTTAGAGGTTTTTCTGATCAGGCTCATTGGTTCTTTTGGTCCAACAAAGTCCCATGGCACAAGTATGACTTTCATGCTTTGCCTTTTCAAGAAGCTTCATGAATGGATCCGCTATGTTTTGATCCATGTGAATTTTGTTAATACATATCTTTCCCTTTTCAACTTCATCGCTTATCAAGTTGACTCTCCATTCAATGTGCCTAGTCTTTTGATGTGCACGGGGTTCCTTGACTTGAGCAATCGCACCCTCATTGTCACAAAGAATTTCAAGGGGGTCCTGAATGGAAGGAACCACCCCTAGATCCGCAATGAATTTCTTTAACCATGCAGCTTCCTCAGCTGCTTAGAGCTCTTCCAATAGATAGCTCCTCCATTCAAGATGAAAAATTAACCCCATTGTGATCGTGAGTCATCCCGATCAGTTTGGAAACTTGCATCGTGTAACCCTTTACTACAAGTTCCTCCTCACCAGATCCATAGATTAGGAACATATCTTTGGTCCTCCTTAGGTACTTAAGTATGTTCTTAACAGCCATCCAATGACTATTTCCACGATTTTGTTGGTATCAGCTTGTCATGCTCAAGGCGCATGACACGTCCTACCTAGTGCATATCAATGCATACATAATGGATCCTATAGCAGACGCATACAAGATTCCTTTCATTTTGTCTTGCTCATCCTTTGAGCTTGGACATTGGGTCTTACTCAATATTGTTCCTCTTTGGATAGGTACCGTACCTTTCTTAGAGTTTTCCATCTTGAACCTTTTCAAGATCTTATCAATGTATGCACTTTGATTTAAACCTATCAACCGCCTTGATCTATCCCTATAGATCTTTATTCCGAAAATATAGGCAGCTTCACCAAGATCCTTAATGGAGAAACAGCTTCCAAGCCAGGCTTTTACACTTTAAGGTTGGAATGTCATTTCCAAATAGTAGAATGTCATTGACCTACAATACTAGGAAAGTGATGATGCTCCCACTAGCTTTCTTATATAAACATGCGTCATCAGCATTTTTGATGAACCCAAATTTGATTGCTCCTCATCAAAATGGTGATTCCAACTTCTTGATGCTTGCTGCAATCCATAGATTGATTTCTTTAACTTGCATACTTTGCTAGGATGTTTTTGATTGACAAAACCTTAAGGCTAAACCATATAGACTTCTTCCTGAAGATATCCATTTAGAAAAGTGGTTTTGACATCCATTTGTAAAATCTCATAATCATAATGAGCAGTTATGGCAAATAATATCCTAATAGACTTTAGCATTGCAATCGGTGAGAAAGTCTCATCATATTCAACCCCTTGAGTTTGAGTGAAACCTTTTGCTACAAGTCTAGCTTTATAAGTATCCAAGTTTCCATGAATATCGGTTTTCTTCTTGAAAACCCACTTACTTCCAACTATCTTTGAGTTAAGAGGTAGTTCAACCAAGTCCCACACTTGGTTGTCATACATGGATTGCATCTCAACGTTCATGGCTTCAAGCCATTTGTCACAATCCAAATTGGGCATTGCATCATGATAAGTGGTTGGTTCAACGGAATCTTCCATATAGCATCTGTAGAGATTATATGAAGTGGCTGAAGCAACCAAACACCCAAAGTCTTTCTACATGCATGCTGCACAAGTACTAAAGAAGAATGCTTCAGAAGTTTCACATAAGCAAAAGAAATATTTAAAGTGTGAAATCTTCCGAAGCCAAATGTGAAGTCTTCCGAAGCTTAAGAGACAAATCTTCCAAAGCCAACACTTGAAGACAGATTTCTTTCCAAGACTTTTAACAACATCCGTTATCTGATGTACTTTTCCATAAAGTTGGACCCCTTTCCGCTGCAACTCTATAATGTCACCAACTTACATGAGTTGGTGAAAAGGTCCATGCTTTTGGTAACTATACATTGAGGTCTTGAGTCTCTACACTTTCTACTTCATGTACTTAATCCTTTTTGTAATAGATAAGGATGTGAGCAAAGGCATGTCATAGTCACAAAGTCAAAAAGGCAATCTACCTTTTTGACTCTACAATTGATTTTCCTGTTGTGTCTAGTCAATTGTATCCAGCTGGCCTCCAAAGTATGGCCGGTTGTAGGATGTAGTATAAGTATCTCATGTTCTTGTAACTTTGTGTTATGCTTTGTAACTCTTGTAATAGAACACTAAGAAAGCAATATACTGCAATCTTGAAAACTATCTCCTTGTATGTCTTGCTCTTTCATTCTGTGTCTTAATTACTTGTGTTCTTCGTGTCTTTACTTCTGGTTAATCTAGTTCACTGTTTAACTAAGTTAAGTTACTCTCCTCTTTGTATTGTTGTGATGTAAGTGACCACACATCAGCGGTCCTGTATTTGGTATCAGAGCTTTCCCGGCTCTTGATATAAGATCTCACCATCTTAAGATCCCTCACCCATACAAATACTCAACTTATCAAATGGCAATCATTTCCAAAACTGATATGGAAAGTGGAACCACGAACAACTCCCCACTGATCACTCTTGATGACTTTGACACCTTATGGCTGAGAATGGAAGGTTTCATCTGGTCTCTAGACTTAAGAATGTGGGAGTCTGTTGACAATGGACCTTACATACGAAGCAACGTTTCTGCTACTATTTATGGTATGACCCCCAAGGCTATGGCAAACTACTCTGATAAGGACTGGAAGAGAGTAGAGATTGACAGAAAAGTCATGACAACCCTCCAGACTGCTCTTCCAAACTTTGTATATAGAGGTTTCAAGAAATGCAAAATAGCTAAGCAGTTGTGGGATGCATTGAAACTGATGTATGAGGGTTTCTCTGAAGCTAAGGAGAACAAGAAGGATCTCCTGAAGCAGCAGTTTGAAAACTTCACCTTTAAAGCAGTTGAAACCATGACTCATCAATACTTTAGGTATGTTGAGATTGTGGATACCGTTGTGGATGGAGGAGTTGCTCTTGAAAACAGAGACATTGTAAGGAAGTTCATGTCCTCACTTCCTAGGCAACAAACACACTACTATGTGGTTATCAAGAGAACTAAGAACCTGAAAACTCTTACTCTGACAGAGTTGTATGGGATTCTTAGTGGCTACCAGATGGAGATGAACATGCAAGGTTCATCTTGTAACTCCAACAATCAAATGGGTTCAACCCTTCATGTGGTTGAAAGGGATAGCATATAACCCCAACATCATCTAATATGCTACCCTGACAACTCACCAAAGGGTCCTTTCATCACCTTCCCAGAGACACCAAAGGAGAATTACACTCAAGGAAGCCCATTCCAAGAGACAAGTTCTTCTCAAGCTTTTGTGTCTTCTGATGAAAGTTGTGGCAGCTTTTTTTTCACCGTTGAAGACCTGAACTGTATCCATTCAGATGATCTGGAGTACATGGAGATAGTCGAGCAGATGGCTCTTCTCACTCACAGAGCCAAGAAGTTCTACAAGCGGACTAGAAGGAAGTTCCCAAGCAATGCAACCAGTGGAAAGTTTAGGCTAGACAAAGGCAAAGTCAAGTGTTGTTGCTACACTGATAGGCCACTTTGGTAGGGATGGTAAGGCACCAAGAAAAAATAGTAGCCAAACACAGTCCAGACCAAACTACACTGATAAAGCCAACCAGGATGAGAAGCCAAAACAGCAAATTGTTGTTGCTATTGAAGAAGGAGGCTTCGACTAGAGGTTTAAAGAAGAAGATGCTTTTCCAAACCAAGCACTTATGGCAGTTTCTCACATCCCGGGCCCAGGTAGGGTGGGACGTCACAGACTAGCAACAACATATGGTTGTAGAAACAAACCATTACAAGATCTCAAAGGAGAGAATATCACATGGCATTAAAAGTTTTCAAAAGATACTGGAGTTAGAAACAGATCCAGCCCCCAAATAAGTTATACAACCAATGTTGAAACAAATTGTATTTGCTCAACAGAAATGTAAAATTATTCAAATTTTTCATTAAGTAAAATAAGCCAATTCCATGGTCATGGGGATAAGTCTAGGTCTTCACAACAGCTAGGATCTCTTCATAAATTACCTCAAACATGCTCAAAAAGAAATTTGTGTCAACTAAAAAGTTTCTAAACAAAACAGACTTAACAAATCCTCATTTGATAAAAGGAATGAATCATAGTTTCAACATCGTGGAAGAATCATAATCAACCCTACACTCGGTCCCAGTTGACTCTTCTAAATTTGTGTTTAGCCGGCTATTCCTGAAGGAAGAACTGAGCCCCAAACCAGTGTACCATACGTGCACAGATGGTTCACCATAGTTTCTTAACAAAACCTGTCACATGCCACAAACGACCCCTCAGGATCTCAGTGGGGTACCCTTCCTAGAATGAATGCCACTGTGTGGGGATTCCCCAAATAGATTTATCCGTATAAAACAAGCGGTTCACGAAAGAATTAATGATCATGATATAAGTATCAGCACGTACCATATATCCCACATACAATCACCAAGTAAAGCACAAATATAATTCATAAATAACAAAGCATGTTTCACCCCAAAGGAGTAGTAAAAAGGGGATCACTAGAAATCACCTTAGGTGTTAAGACAAAAAAATAACTCTTCGTGCGCCGGGAATGTCGCAAGTCTAGCACCCTAACATGAATATATTAAGTGGTAAGCTACTGCTCTAAACTTATTTAAGGTGCAGCAAGTGGGTCAAAGATTTAGTTGTCGGATAAGGCTTTGATTCCGTGAGGGTTTGTATGAAAAGTTTCCTTTTATGGAAAGTCATGGTTTCACATATAATTTAGGATTTTACATCATTAAGTTAAGGATATAGGGTAAATATGCTGTTCAAGTGATTATTAGTCGCATAAGAGTCGGCTATGAAGTTTGGTAAAACTTTACAATTTAGTCCCTCAAGTTTCAAAATTGATAGTTTCTACCCTCAAGTTTGGTTTCTTACTCTTTATGACTATTAAGGCCACAAATCAGGTTCTTAGAGTAAAAATTGAATTATTATTGAGTAAGTGTTCCAAATATTCAGAATATAGATCCGGTTTAAAACCTATGCGTTTAACGTTCCCGGTTGCGGTAAAACCGGAGAGTTTTAACGGTTAATTAAGGATTTTCCTAAATTTGAGTCTTGGACAAGTAGGTATCATCTTAAGGACATTTTATAAGTTTCAAGTCCTTTAATTGTTAAATTTTTCCTCTAATAGTTGAAAGCCTCATTTTTACGTTTAACCCGTTAAAACGTGTTTTCAACCGAATTTGACAATTTAAAAGCTTATTTGACCAATATTTCAAATCCTTTAGGTCTTTTAACACTTATCCTGCTGATATGACATGGGTTTTATAAATCTTAGCTTTAAACCCCTTTGTCTTGGATTTTTCTCAAATATGACACTCGGTTAATACCCGTTTTTAGTTAAAACTCCGTTTAACTTACCTTTCTGACCATTTAAGTTACCCATTGACTCCAAAACACTTTATTAACCATTATTATGCCTGGAATACTTTTTAAGATGGTTAAAATCCATGTTTTATTATTTTTAAAGTTGTTTTACCATGTTTCGGGTCCCGAAAATGACTAAAGTGGGTCAAATCTTAACATGTCTTTAATTTCCAGAGATTAACCATTTATCACACACTTAATATTCATCAAAACTTTCTGAAATCGTGTCCAAAACACCCAAAGAGAGGGTTTTCATGGTGGAAATCAGTTTCCACCTCAAGAATGACCAATATAACGTGTGAGATAGCTTTGGTGAAGTTGAAAGCCCCTCAAGAACAAGATGATGGTGTTGGGTTTCTGGTACAACAAAGAGAGGAGGTGTTTTTAAAAGAAAAGTGAAAAACACATGAAATGACCATCTTCGGGTGACATGAAGCTTACACTTGGTATTGTTCACATTTTGGAGAGTGTAGATGGTCGAGAGTGGTCTGGGAATCCTTGGAAAAGGCTGGAGAAACTCGAAAAAGTGTTGTAGGGTCTCGGACTTGCAAGAATCAAGCACCAATCTTCACAAAATGGCACTTTCTCGCTTGTTTGAGCTTGGCCAATGGATGTATGGTGTTGTTCTTCGAATATGGGGCTGCAATGGTGTTCAAAACCGTGGTGTGTGTGTGTTTTTCTATAGAGAATCTAAGAGAAGAGAGTGAGAGACTGAGAGAGGTGGAAATGCTTGCATGAATAAGGAGTGAAGGGTTGAAGGTGGTGGTGTGTAGTGGTGTACAAGTGTGGTGATTGGGGGAGAGGGGTGGCCGAGATTGGCCTCCACTGAGGCATTTTTATTTAATTTTAAATACAATTAATATTATGTAGTACTAATTTGTTATGTAGTGTGTATTTTAGGTGGTAGGGTTTAGTTAATTGTTAAGTGTTGTGCATGCACATGCATGTCTTTGATCGTGTTAGTACATATATGTCCCTAGATCATGTTATGAATGTAATAGATATTGTTTGTCTAATTCTGATGTAATGGTTCGAATGATTAATGAAATGATATTGATTGTCTGGTATTTATAACATTTAATATTTCATTAATGAGTCGATGTTGAATTGGTTAATTAGGTTTGTGACTGTTTGAAGTGTCATGCATAATGTTATAATGTTAAATACACTCAAACTTGGTGAAGTGAAGTTCTCATGCGTCCGACTGGACCATACGTCCCAACAGTGATCATGCGTCCGAATGGCAATGCGACTAAGTGTCCATGCACCTAAATAGTCCATACGCATGAATAACTTCGTACAAATGACTCAGTCGCACCACTGAACACTCAGTCGTGCGGATGAATCAACCGTATGGTTCAATCGCACGACTGAATCATACTAATGGTTCAGTCGCACGAATGAACAATACTAACCTATAAATACAACCCAATTCGTGGAAACGAGGGAATTGATTCTATTTTCGATTCCAGACGTACCCTAGCCGTCCAGAAACCTCCAAGTTGATACTCCAAGTTCATAGAACGCTGTAGATCAATTCTTAATCGATTCTAAACGTTTGATTCAACACTTTATTGATTCTACGTGCGTTCTCACTGATTGGATCGCCAATCAAATAGGATTCTACACTATTTGGTTTGGTTTACACATTAATCATTCAGTATTTCGTTCAAATACCAGGTCCTGACAAGTGATATCAGAGCCGGTTACTGCTGGAATGATCTAACATTCATTATAGCAACCCGAGCTCTTGATTTCTAGATTGAATTTCAGATCTTGACATTAAACCCACTTTGTGTTCTTCATGTTTTGCTCAGATCTTGTTACGTGTGTTGCTTCTATGTTGAAATCGAATTCGAAACCACGTTCCTATCACCCTTCCGAATTTGATGATGTCTACTTTGTTTCAGTTCATGCTGAATTCGTCGGATTAGCATTTTGGGCAGCCCTGGCGACTGCAGATCTGAAAATCTGCGTGCAGACCCGTTCATGCGACTTGGCCATGCGAATGGGCCATTCGTACGACTAGACCATGCAAATGAGCCATTCGTACGACTGGACCAGTCGTATCTTCAGTCGTGCGACTGGACTAGTCGTATGTTCAATCGCACGAATAAGCCATCCGCATTGACTCATCCGCATTTGTTCCGGACCAAAAAAAAGAGTCTCGAACAGCTTCTTGCGCAGATTTGAAGATGAGCAAAGCATATTCACCCAGTGGTTCGTTTGTCAAATAAGTTCGATGTGTACCCCATTATTCATTGGATTTCCAGAATAGGTGAGTGTAACTGGAACACGAAAGAGAGAAGAGAAGATGTCAGCAGTTGGTGCTGATTTTGTGGGGTAGTCAGGAGCATCTGACTACTTATGGGCCAATCAAGTTATATTTATCCGCACAGAAAGGATTCTGCTTCTTAGGGGGAATCCTTGTATATAGAAAGTGAAGACACAATCAGAAAGTGATCATGTGAACCGATTTCCGATGATGAATCTTCGTGCATGCTGATTTGGTTGATATTGTTAGCTGTGGATTGGAACCTTCAACCTTTTGCCCAATACACCATGTCAAGACGCAAGGAGAACATAATGTCTATATATTGGGATATGCTGAATGTGAGGGGGAATTTCTGAAGGTGGTGATGTTAATCAGGTTAGCCTGTGTGAAGATTGAAGCAATGGAAAACTGTTCGTATCATTACCTGGAAAAATCAGTCATATGGGGAATCTTGCTACTGTGATGGTGTTCTGCAAAGTAAACGAAAAGCTATTATGCCTAAATTCATTTCAGGGATGTTGTAGTAACCTGACGGATCGACAACGTTGGCTAATATGGTTTTCATTTGATTCTATTGGCAACCAGAGAAAAGATTGACTGAAGATTGTAAGAGGTGTTATCTACTATTCGCAAGCAACGTACAAGGGGGAATTTGTTGGAGCATATAGTCATATATAGTGTGTCCGTCGCTTGTCGAATAGTCTAGGCTTAATGTTATACACCTGATATGTTGTAAACACATGAAACTGGGTCATTCGTAGGAGCATATGCGAATGAGACTCAGTCGTACGACTGAGCCATGCTAATGGACCAACCGTGCGACTAAGAGATGCGATTGGGACATTCGTAAGACTGAACCATAAGTATGGTCCAGTCATACGATTGAACCATACGCATGGTCCAGTCATACGATTGAACCATACGCATGGTCCAGTCATACGATTGAACCATACGCATGGTCCAATCGCACGAATGGGCCTAGTTGCATCTAATATGGGCCGAGGCCTATATATACTAGTTTCAATGTGTAGAGAGATTGAGGATTGAGAGGAAGTCTGCCCGGAGCCTAGAGCTGCCGGATGAGAGGGGAGATCATGCTCGATCTTCCCCTTGCCAAGAGTCTTGATTCTTATGTTGTAACGAGCTTGTAATCGTTAGGTTTTTATCAATGAAACCAATATTTGATAGTTCGTGTTATTGATTTGACTTTTGGTTGTGGTTGTTCATCCTTCCGTCAAGAACATGCTCGGATGTTTATCGATCCCGAAAAGCCGATTTCACAATTGAGTCAATGCGGATGGCTCATTCATGCGATTGAACATACGACTAGTCCAGTCGCACGACTAAACATACGACTGGTCCAGTCGTACGAATGGCTCATTCGCATGGTCCAGTCATACGAATGGTCCATTCGCATGGCCAAGTCGCATGAACAGGTCAGCATGCAGATTTTCAGATCTGCAGTCGCCAGGGCTTCCCAAAACCCTAATCTGATGAGTTCAACATGAACTGAAACAAAGTAGACATCATCAGATTCGAAAGGGTGATAGGAACATGGTTTCGAATTCGATTTCAACATAGAAGCAACACACGTAACAAGATCTGAGCAAAACATGAAGAACACGAAGTGGGTTTAACGTCAAGATCTGAAATTCAATCCATAAATCAAGAGCTCGGGTTGCTAGAATGATTGTTAGATCATTCCAGCAGTAACCGGCTCTGATACCAATTGTGAAGTTGGGTTTTCAGGATCGATAAACATCCGAGCATGTTCTTGACGGAAGGATGAACAACCAAAACCAAAAGTCAAATCAAAAACACGAACTATCAAATATTGGTTTCATTGATAAAAACCTAACGATTACAAGCTCGTTAGAACATAAGAATCAAGACTCTTGGCAAGGGGAAGATCGAGCATGATCTCCCCTCTCATCCGACAGCTCTAGGCTCCGGCAGACTTCCTCTCAATCCTCAATCTCTCTACACATTGAAACTAGTATATATAGGCCTCGGCCCAT
This sequence comes from Flaveria trinervia, assembly GCA_025506515.1. NCBI lineage: Eukaryota > Viridiplantae > Streptophyta > Magnoliopsida > Asterales > Asteraceae > Flaveria > Flaveria trinervia. The sequence goes on along the minus strand of JACCIX010000942.1, from coordinate 57,106 downwards.
ATTAGATGCAACTGGGCCCATTTGTGCGATTGGACCATGCGTATGGTTCAATCGTACGACTGGACCATGCGTATGGTTCAATCGTACGACTGGACCATGCGTATGGTTCAATCGTACGACTGGACCATGCGTATGGTTCAATCGTACGACTGGACCATGCGTATGGTTCAATCGTACGACTGGACCATACTTATGGTTCAGTCTTACGAATGTCCCAATCGCATCTCTCAGTCGCACAGCTGGTCCGTTAGCATGGCTCAGTCGTACGACTGAGTCTCATTCGTAAATGCTCCTACGAATGACCCAGTTTCATGTGTTTACAACATATCCGGTGTATAACATTAAGCCTAGACTATTCGACAAGCGAAGGACACACTATATATGACTATATATTCTCCAACATAAAGGCATCACAGATGTATGAGCTGAATTTGTCATTGTGGTGCTGATAAAGACCTCATTTGCAGAAGTAGTTACAATCAGAGTTGAAGATATGTAACTTGAAGGCCTTCTTAGCTCTATCTTGGTTTAGGATCACCTATGGGTAAGATATCTATAGATCCTAAAACATTCTCACAAGATTTGTTAAAACAGTTGGTAACTAAAATCAAGATCACATAGCCATTCAGGACTAGATTCAGCCACACAAGGTGTGTGTTCATTTAAACTCACATTGGCTAACTCCTCAAAAATTCTAGTTCTAAGATTGTATACTTTATAAGCCTTAGCTTGCGAAGAGTATCCCATGAAGTGTCCCTCATCTGATTTCCCAACAAATTTGGCAATTTGATCTTTGGTATTGAAGATGGTGCAAGGACATACAAATGACCTGGGAAAACCATTGAATGGTTTCCTCTTGTGCCAAAGTTCATAAGGAGTCTTTCCATGAGTCTTAACCACTAAAACTCTATTTTGAACATAGCAGGCAGTGTTGACAGCCTCTGCCCAGAAGTTGATAGGTAGTTTTGAGTAAGACAGCATGGTTTTTACAGCTTCAATCAAAGTCCTGTTTCTCCTCTCAGCAACACCATTTTGTTGAGGAGTCCTGGGAGCACTTTATTGTCTTGTAATACTCTTTTCATTACCAATTTATAAAAGGATTTGGTTCTTGAATGCAATTCCCTCTTCACATCTTAAGGTTTTGACCTTGTGATCACATTCATTCTCAATCTTTAAGATGAAATTATTTAGAATCTCAGGAGTCTCATCCTTAGATCTAAAGAAAATTACCCAAGTGAATCATGTAAAGTCATGTGTGATCACCAAACAATAAGAGGTCCTTCCTAGACTTATTACACTCATGGGGCCAAAGAGATCCACTTACCGATGAAGGGTATGCACTTACAATACAACAACACAGCGAGGAGAGTTGTTGAGAATACTTAAGAGATCAAACAAGGAACTGGTTAACCTTTGTAATGATACTAAGAACACAAGTAATTATGAGACAGAACAAGATAGCAAAACACACAAGGAGTTGGTTTTCAAGATTGGAGTATATTTCCTTCTCAAGTTCTATTACAAATGTTAGAAAACATATTAGAAAGTTAGAAGTACTTCAGATACATACACTACATCCTACAGCTGGTTGGATACAATTGATTAGACAACAAACAAAATCAAAGGTAGAGTCAAAAGGCAGATTGCCTTTTGACTAGTGACTGTGACATGCCATAGCTCACACCCTAATATATTACAAAAAGGATAAAGTACATAAAGTAGAAAGTTAGAGACTCAAGACCTCAATGTATAGTTACTAAAAGCATGGACCTATTAACGAACTTCTGAAAGTTGGTGACTTTACAGAGTTGTAGCGTAAAGGGGTCTAGCTTTATGAAAAGTATATCAGATAAAGCATGTGTTAACAAGTCTTCGGAAGAAATATGTCTTCAATTGTTGGGTTCGGAAGACTTTGTCTTTGAAGCTTCGAAAGACCTCATGTTTGGCTTCATTATATATTGGTCTTGGCTTCGGAAGATTTCACACTTAGTGTGTTTTGTAATGCTGGTGTGGAACATTCGAAGCATTGTACTTCCGTACTTTTGTGCATGCATGCCGGACAGACTTTGGGTGTTTGGGTTGCACCAGGATTTACATTTAATCTTTACAAGAACCTAATCTATTTACTACATTACCAAATAATAAATAAATTACAACCAAAAGATACAAACAAAAAATATTATTACAACCCTTTGGAAGAATAAAACCAAACATGACAAATATTCAACCAAACCCAAAGCACACTTGGTCAAGACTATGTTATGCACTAAAACATGAATCCAATTACAATATTCAAGAACAAAATGAACTCCCTTTTCAGCCAACATAAACCAATATTTTGGGGGTTTTTTGTCCAAACAATATAATCAACCACTTGACTTTAATGTTTGAAGTTTTATTCTAAAGCATGTAAAACAAAACTTGAAAGACAAGGGATTCATATATCCATAACAAATCAGCCCCTAATGGGTTGAAAAAGTCCAAGAAGACTAACTTTTCTTGGACTTTGGAAGCAAGTTTTCCACATAACCGGCTCTAGATGCCATTGTTTGGTTTGTTACATGTTTATCAAAGATTGTTTAACCATTTAAACAAAAACGCAGCTGATAAAAGAACATATAAAACATGTTTATATTCTGAAAATTAACCATTTTATATGTCAAGATTACAAACCCAAGAACAAGGATCAAATATATGTGAAAGGAAATGCTATCAAACATAAAAAATCACAGGGTGTTCATAGAATACAACTTTTCTCTGAACAAGGAGTTGGATGGAATTTGATGGAGAAGATGGTGATATTCTTGAATCCAAAGCCTCCAATGGAGAAGGCCCCAAGCTAGTATACCCACAAGCTCTTGCAAACACTCAACTTCTTAGGAAGTGCAACACCAAAGCCTCCTTCTTGCTCCTCTTATCAGATCCAAAATTTCAGCAAAAGAACAACTTGAAATCCAAATTTTTCAGCTTGAAACCAAGAGGAGAGAGTTCATATGTGTGTGTGAGAGAGAGTGTATCTTGGTAGAGTGTGAATATAGTTCAAGTCTTGTTTAAAACAAGAAAAAGGATTCCCAATGAGGGGGCTCCAATGAGGCAGCCGAATTCCTATTCAAAAATGGGTTCCCACCTATTTTAGTTTTAATAAAATAAGTCACACTCCTTAACCCTTAAGTTTGTAAAATTAAAACCCCTTAATTTTATAACTTGAACACACTTTTATTTGTTATTATTGAACCCACTTAAATAATAAAACAAATAATTTCTCATGAACAAATTATCCATATAATGTCATTCTATTTCAAAAGCAATGATTTAGAAAACCCATTTTCTAAATTGGTGTCAATATTTATTTGCTTGATCTTATCAACACATAAATATTTATTGGTGTTTGTTTAACTTGTTATTGGGTATGACCTGACTTGGACCATAACGGTACTACCCACATAAATCTTGTATGTGTCTTGGGCATACAAGATCCAACACTTTAGTCACTTGGTCACCATAAACGGCAGGATCATCTGCATGACTTGATGAACTCTTCCACCACAACCTCTTTCACCAAGGCCCTTAAGTTAGCACTGTCATCACCACCCTTCGGATGAGGGGTCTTAGGCTCTTCATGAGCCACCTCTTCTGCTCGAGGCCTTCCTCTTGTGACCCATGGTCCAGCACCACGTCCCCCACGATCACCACCTCGCGACGCTTTCAAAGATCTACCACCGAATATCCTCTAACATGTTTTAAGATCCAAACACCAACACCGTCAATCAAGGTAATATCTCAGTTTATGTCGTGTATAGTAAGTCCCTAATTATAGTGGCCAGTTGTGATTAGCTACTTACTGTACTCTTCATACCCCAAGAATTCCCTATCCTAACTACATTAGTATCTAAATCTACTAAATGTACACATATCAAATAACATGCGCACATAATACCGGTTAACATAAAAAAATACCGGATGACATGCAGCTACTCAGACTGACATCCCTTCCCTTTGTCCCATTTTCATTTTAAATTTAGCTTTTTTTGAAAATTCTAACCCATTTCACTTATACTTTGGCTCTAACACCAACTTGTAAGGCCTCTTTCCCGGGATGCTCATAGCCGGTCGATCATGGCACATAAAAACATATAATTTACATTTACCATCACTAAAAAATTGCAGTGGAAATACCTTTAAACCATTTCATATCATTATAATTGCTTTTGCAAAATAATACATCGTTGAAAGATTACAAAAATATAACTCGTTGCATTACATCACAAAAACATTATCATTATACAAAATAGATGTCATCGAAAATAAGCCAAGTCAGTGTTGCAAAATGAGTTCTAGTTACAAAATAAAATATACTTTTCGTTCAAAACTGTTCTTTACTTTCATATGTGATCATACATCATACATGCACATACATAATATCATTATTATCTTCCATTACTATTCTTTTATTCTTTTTGAATCAATGCCATTAGCTACACCCCAAACATAGGCACAAAGCGGGTATTCGGCCGAAGTTTATAGACTTCCATAACGCGTATTGCCTGGCAGCAACACTTGGGTAACCGACAATGATCTCACCTATATGCAATACCCCATACGTAGCACAAAGCGGGTATTGGGCCGAAGTTTATCTGACTTCCATAAGGCACATAGCCTGGCACCAGCACCGGGGCAAGCAACAAGGATTCCATACATAAGTTTATCCCAAATGTAGCGCAAAGCGGGTACTGGGCCAAAGTTTATTAGGCTTCCATAACGTACATAGCTTGGCACTAGCACTAGGGTAAAACTTAACCATTCTTTCTTTCTTTCATTAATGCATGCATTCATTCATTCATTACGTTCATCTTTTCATTATCTTCCACTTTACGTTACATAATGCTTTCCATTTACATTCATAACCATACCACGTAAAGCCATGAAAAGTAAACACACATAACAAGGAACATAACAAAACATAACCATACCATACATAGCATCACCATACACATCACATACAACATCATAAAGTCAACTTACAACACCCCCGGGAACATCTCAAGTCAAAGCATATACTTTATACTTTCCTAAAATCCAGAAAAAAATTCTAAGTCTAGGCACATGGGCACTATGCAGGCACATGACTACTATGTGGACGCATAGCTGCTTAGGTGCATGGAACACTTAGGCACATGGGAAATTTCTAGGCGCATGGGCATTATACGGGGGTATGGCCAACAGTTAGGAATTTGGGCAACATATGGGCCTTCGAGCCCTATGCAAGCATATGGCCTAACTTAGGCGCATAGGAACACAACCATTTCTAGGCTTAATCCTTTGCGCATGGACATTATTGCGGGTGCACGAGTTTTCAGCGCATAGGGAACACTTATGCATGTGGACAGTTTGGCGTATGGGCCACTATTCAGGCGCATGAGCAACTAATCAACTTCAAATCATTCTAAATCAACCCTAATGATCAGTTCAACATGTCCTAATCTTATCTCTAATATTCTAAGCATCATAATAAGAACATTGGATCATCAAAACATCAAGAACACCTAAAATCATAACCCACCCACAATCACACATACACACACATACGGGTGCAATACCCACATTTATAAAAACATTCACACATGCATTTCCAGCACCAAAATTTGTTAACACATGTAAAAAAGGAGTTCTATAACTCACCTTAGTAGCCTTTGGGTATAACATCCATCAAACCCATTTGTAATTGAGTTCAAACACCTAAAACCCACCAAAACACAAACCCGAACACACCTAAACACAATTAAGCATGTAATTGAGGCATAGGTCGGCCAAGAACATTCAGAAACACCAAATTGTTATGTGAATTCACCCTTATTCTTCACTTTTTCTCTAAAACGGGAAGCTCTGTTTTCTCTCTCTAAAAATCTGACTAGAAAAGGTGTTGTGTAGACAACATGGGCGTCCATACCACCTTTTACACATAGTTTTGAAACTTTTTGTCCTTTTGACACATTTAACCCCTTAACTTGGGTTAAATGGTGCTTCCTTCCCTTTCTAAAAAACTTTTTAGCCCTCATGACTATTGTTAGAGACCATGTACATACGGAGTACTAACTGATTCTATATTATACCGGATCAAATAGTGCAGAATCCTATTTGATTGGTAATTCAATTAGTGAGAACGATTACCCGATCAATATAAGATTTACCTAAAACTTCAAGAACGAATAGTAATCGATTAGGAACGAACTATGAACTTGGACTTGGCTGTTTGGGACGCTTTGGATGGCTAAGGTTTATGTGTATGCGTAATATCTCTTCAAGTGTTATGTTTTTCCACGAATTAGGTGGTATCTATAGGTTATTGGTTTCCATTCGTACGACTGAACCATTAGCATGGTTCAGTCGTGCGACTAAATCATGCGATTGATCCATACGCACGACTGAAGGTTCAGTCGTGCGACTGAATCAATTTTATGCCGCGATCATACGACTGTTAGGATCAGTGATCTACATTTGATTGATTAAAGATTATTGTAGCGGAAATCAAAAAATGAATTAGACAATTCACAAGAACATAGTTGATATTCAAAGTAAGAGCAAACGATTATAGAAAGAATTCTGCAAATCAATATTTCATTCAATACGCGCTTTCGTGGTGGCAAAATGTCACACTTACAATCAGGTCAATCATCCCTTATATAAGAATGTCGTGGTGGAACATTCTGTAGGATTCTGTGTGCCCAAGACACTTAGGATATTGATGTGGTTAGTACGTTATGATCCAAGTCGGTTATACCCAATAACAAGCTTAGCAGACACCAATTAAATATTTAGTTCATGATATGATCATGCAATTAAATATTAACACCAATTTAGAAAATGGGTTTTCTAAATAAGTTGCGTGTGAGAGGGAACAACTTATTAGGATATTTTGTTCAATAATATTATTTGAAGTGTTATTTAAATTAGTTAGATGACACCAAATAATAATGAGGATTTACAACTTATAAATTAAATGGTTAATTGTATAAGTATGTATAATATATATATATATATAACTTGTACATACAATTTATTTAGTGGTTGTATGTCTAGTTAACAAGACAACTTAATGTGTGATAAAATTTTGAGAGGGAAAGGGTTTTAAAACCCCATTTTCGGCCGCCCCCTCCTAAGACCTTTTGACCAATCTTGCTTTGGAACAAGATACATTTACTTGTCTTGAACTCTCCACTCTCTCAACCTCTCACATAACATGCAATAGAAAGAAAAGTACTTCTTCTTCTCTCTTCCATTCGGCCAGGCAGCAAAGAAAGGGGAGTTTTAGAAGTGTTTTGGGTGTGTTCTACCTAACAAGAAAGGTGTTTAGCAAAGAGCTTGGGGTATACAAGCTTGAGGGTTTCTTCCTTGGAGCCTTGGCCAAGATTTGAAGCATCAAAAGCCCATTTTTGGTCGATTATATTGCTGCTGAAAGGTAGTTATCACAGCTCTATGTAGCTGTGATTTTATGTTGTTTTACATTTGCTTATAGCTTGTTCATTCACATATTAAAGATCCTATTGTTTTGGGTTTTGTTTTCATCTTAAAACAACATTTAGAACACGAAATTTACAGATTATAAACATGTTATAATCCTCAACATCCGCTGCGTTTTCTGAAAGTTTAAAAGGTTAAACTATGTTTTGTGTTTTAACAAACCCATCAATGGCATCAAGAGCCGGTTATGTGGATGACTTGCTTGGTTTATCCTTTGAAATTGGTTTTAAAGGATGGTTTTAGACTTGTTATAGGATGTTTTGGGCTGCTATATTATGTTTTGTTGAATCCCCAACTTTCAAGGTTACATTACACATGCTTGTGATTAAACCTTGAAAGATATGTATGTTGATATGTTGATTGTTTGGACAATATTTAAAACCAAAAATTTCAGTTTATGTTGGCTGAAATTTGAAGGTTTTAAGTGGGGTTTCATTATATTTTTTGATGATTTGATCATTGGATGTTTTAGTGCATAACCTAGCCATTGACCTTGTGTTTGTTTGGATGTTTGTGATGGTTGTATTGATTCATTCAATTGGGTTGTATCTTTTGTTCTTTGTGCTTTGTTTCATATGTAATTTATTTATTATTGGGTTGTAATAAATAGATTAGGTGTATTTTCATTTTACTAGAAATCTTGTATTAGGACTTTATATCTTGTAATATGAAGACATACACTTTGGAAGCACAAAGGAAGGTCATAAGAGAAACATGGAGCATTTTGGATGCGGTTTCAAGTGGGAGACTTTTGGAAGTCTTCAATATGCTTTGTTTGTGACCCTTAGGAATGTCCTATGGACCACACTTGTGATGGCAAGCAAGTGTGGACCACTTTAGATGCTATGGTTATGCACATATGCACATATAGTTGTTTATGTTTGGTTGATATTTGAATATTCATAACAAACTTAACAAGCTGAAACATTGATGGTTCTCAAAGGTTAATAAAAGGTTATTAAAATGATTTAATGATTTTAAAGATTAAAATAGGTTTTATCAAAGAACCATAGGGTACCTTGTATTTGAAAGCATGCAAATACAAGTACATAGAGTTTTCTAAACTCGGATTATGGAACCTCTAAGCTTTTTTTCAAACAAGTTTAACACCGTCCTTTTGCACAACACTTAAGTCATTTGGAAACTCTTAATGGGATAAAGGTCACCTAACCATTTTTGAGGGAACTTGTGACTTAAGGTGGGAATACCACATTGGTGGGATAAAGGTCACCTAACCACTTATGTTGGTAAACTCACATGTGTGTGCAAGTAGGGTAACTTGATTTGCAAACCATGTTAAATGGATCACCTACAATATGGTTTCCAAATGGTGTTGATGGGATTTACATGCCGACTTTACATATGATGTTTCAAGTCGATCCCATATTTCTAGAAGTTGCAAGTGGTTGCAATCGTCAAACGTTGACCACCTTATTAATTAAAACGTGGGATAAAGGTCACCTAACCACAATTTAAATGTAATGTTGGGTTCTAGATTTTAATATAAAAGAACTTAAAAGTCATTTATTATTAAAATTACAATATCGAAAATACTAAAACAAAACTTTGTTAAAATTTGTAGATGGCCTCAAATAATGATAATTCCGATAACTCATCCGCGTCCAACCAATCTCTACGAGCGATCCTCCAAAAGGAACATCTAAATCATAACAACTTCATCGATTGGTATCGAAACTTGAGAATCATTCTCAAGCAAGAAAGAAGATCGTATATTTTAGACGACCCTATCCCCGATCAACCTAGCGAGGATGATGAGGAGGCCTATAACGATTGGCTAAAATACACTGAGGACTCCGTCCAAGTGTCTTGTCTCATGCTAGCGAGCATGACTCCAGATCTCCAGAAGGAGTATGAACATCACGGAGCTTACGACATGATTGCCCAGCTGAAGGAAACGTTCCAACAGCAAGCTAGGGTTGAGCGCTTCGAAACGGTTCGAGCACTCCATGCATGTCGTATGGACGACAACCAATCTGTTACATCTTATGTAATTAAGATGAAAAGTCACATTGACCGCCTCGAAAGGCTTAATTGTCCCGTCTCGAAAGAATTGGCCACGGATTCGATCCTAAATGGCCTTACCAAGAGGTTCGAGACATTCGTGTTGAACTACAACATGAATGCTTGGGACAAAAGCATTGGTGAGCTTCACTCAATGCTCAAAACGGCCGAGGCGGCCATGGGTAAAAGGTTTTTACCCGTTCTCACCATCAATGAAGGTGGGAACAATAAAAGCCTCGTCCCGCACCCAAGGCAAAGGTTGCCAAGGCTAAGGGACCCGCTTGGGGAAAAGGGAAAGGGGTGGCAAGGGTGCCACCCAAACCACAAGAGAAAAGGCAAAAGGTTGCTACTAATGACCCATGCTTCAAGTGTGGGGAGATTGGACATTGGGCAAGGAATTGTCCCGTCCATCTCCAAGAGTTGAAAGCGAAGAGGGATGCCGGGCAAACCTCAGGTACAATATACATGATTCATATTGATCTTAATGTAACATCTTCTAACACATGGGTATTGGATACCGGATGTGGAACTCATATTTGCAATTTGTTGCAGGGGTTCACAAGAAGTAGGGACTTCAATCAGGGGGATGTTAGCCTCTTCATGGGCAATGGAACTAAAGTCTTAGTTGAAGCTCGTGGGGATTACATCCTAAAACTTCCAAATGGCTTGGATGTTATTTTGAAGAATGTTTTGTATGCTCCTAGTTTGACTAGGAACATTATTTCTGTATCCCAATTAAGACATAATGATTATGTACTATCCTTTATTGAAAATGATATTCATGTTTCTTTAAATGGTATATTCTATTTTAAAGCTATTCCCATTAATGGTATTTATGAATTGGTTCATGAAAATACTTTAAATAGTTCACTGTACCAAACTAACACCAAGAAGCTCAAGTTGGACTTGAGTGATACCTATCTTTGGCATTGTCGTCTTGGTCACATAAACAAGAAACGTTTACAAACACTTCAAAAGAATGGTCTTTTAAAAACAAATGAATGTGATTCATTTGATGTTTGTGAATCTTGTTTACAAGGAAAGATGACTAAGGCACCCTTTAGTGGTACTAATGAAAGGGCAAAATTTATTAGGAATCATACATTCGGATGTATGTGGTCCTTTTAAGCCAATGACTAGGAATGGTGAAAGATATTTCATTACCTTTACCGACGATTATATCGCTATGGGTATGTGTACTTATTAAGGCACAAAGATGAAGCTTTTGAAATGTTCAAAATCTTCAAGAATGAAGTAGAAATCAACTCAACAAGTCGATTAAAATTCTCCGTACCGATAGAGGAGGTGAATACCTTAGTGATGCTTTTCAAGATCATCTTAAGAGTTGTGGGATTGTCTCACAACTCACTCCACCTGGAACACCACAACACAATGGTGTGTCTGAGAGGAGGAATCAAACCTTATTAGATATGGTCCGATCTATGATGGCTAGAAGCTCATTACCTCTATCATTTTGGGGTTTCGCTCTGCTCTCCGCGGCCCACATTCTAAATATGGCCCCAACCAAAAAGGTGGAAAGGACACCTTTTGAGATATGGCATGGAAGGGTTCCATCCCTATCATACTTAAGGGTTGGGGTTGTGAGGCTTATGTTAAGACTCCCACCCCAAACAAATTGGAAGTCCGATCCACCAAGTGTATCTTTGTTGGATATCCTAGAGATTCTATGGGATATTATTTCTATGATCCACTGGAAGAAAAGGTGTTTGTTGCCAGAAAGGGTGAGTTCTTAGAAGCAAAGTTCCTTATGGAAGGAGCTGGCACTAGAACAGTGGATCTTGAATAGGATCAAGAACCACAACCCAATGCACGTTTGGTTGAAACTAGCACTCAACATGAGTATGTTGAGTATGATCAAGGGGTTGATCAATACACACAAGATGTTCGCAGAAGTGGTAGAACTAGTAATCCACCTGAAAGATACGGATTTTTCTTGGATGGGTGCTATGTGGTAGATTCAGACGAACCAACCACATACCATAATGCAGTGTCCAATTCGGATTGTGACAAATGGCTTGAAGCCATGAACGCTGAGATGCAATCCATGTATGACAATCAAGTTTGGGAACTTGTTGACCCACCTCTTAACTCCAAGATAGTTGGAAGCAAGTGGGTTTTCAAGAAGAAAACCGATATGCATGGAAACTTGGATACTTATAAAGCTAGACTTGTAGCAAAGGGTTTCACTCAAACTCAAGGGGTTGATTATGATGAAACTTTCTCACCTGTTGCGATGCTAAAGTCTATAAGGATATTGTTTGCCATAGCTGCTCATTATGATTATGAGATTTGGCAAATGGATGTCAAAACGGCTTTCCTAAATGGATATCTTGAGGAAGATGTCTATATGGTTCAGCCTGAAGGTTTTGTCTATCCAAAACATCCTAATAAAGCATGCAAGTTAAAGAAATCAATCTATGGATTGAAACAAGCATCGAGAAGCTGGAATCACCGTTTTGATGAGGAAGTAAAGAAATTTGGCTTCATAAAAAACGCTGATGAGGCCTGTGTGTATAAGAAGGCTAGTGGGAGCACAATAACTTTCCTAGTATTATATGTTGATGACATACTACTATTTGGAAATGACATTCCAGCCTTGGAAGGTGTAAAAACCTGGCTTGGAAGTTGTTTTTCCATTAAGGATCTTGGTGAAGCCGCCTATATTCTGGGAATAAAGATCTATAGGGATAGATCAAGGCGGTTGATTGGTTTGAATCAAAGTGCATACATTGATAAAATCTTGAAAAGGTTCAAGATGGAAAACTCTAAGAAAGGTACCGTACCTATTCAAAGAGGAACGATATTGAGTACGACTCAATGTCCAAGCTCAAAGGATGAGCAAGATAAAATGAAGGCAATCCCATATGCATCTGCTATTGGATCCATCATGTATGCAATGATATGCACTCGACCGGACGTGTCATGCGCCTTGAGCATGACAGGCGTTACCAGCAGAATCCTGGAAACAGTCATTGGATGGCTGTCAAGAACATACTTAAATACCTAAGGAGGACAAGAGATATGTTCCTGATCTATGGATCTGGTGACGAGGAGCTCATTGTAAAAGTTACACGGATGCGAGTTTCCAAACCGATCGTGACGATTCACGGTCATAATCGGGATACATTTTCATTCTGAATGGAGGAGCTGTCTCTTGGAAGAGCTCCAAGCAGGATGTGGTGGCTCTATCAACTACAGATCAGAATACGTCGCCGCCTCATTGGCAGCTCAAGAAGCTGCATGGTTGAAGAAATTCATTGCCGATCTAGGGGTTGTTCCTTCCATTCAGAACCCCTAGAGATCTTTTGTGACAACGAGGGTGCGATTGCTCAAATCAAGGAACCCCGTGCTCATCAAAAGACTAGGCACATTGAGCGGAGATTCAACTACATACGAGATGAAGTTGAAAAGGGAAAGATATGTATGCGCAAAGTTCACACGGATCAAAACATTGCAGATCCTCTCACGAAGCTCCTTGAAAAGGCAAAGCATGAAGGTCATACTTGCGCCATGGGACTTCGATATTCTAGTGATTGGACTTGATCTGTAAATTTTGTATTTGGATATGTGGAACTCTTTATTATTTGAATAAAATTATTTGGTTATAATGTTTCAATTAATGTTCCAAATTAGCATGTTTAATCCATGATGTTTGACCAAAGAACCAATGAGCCAAGATCAGAAAACCTCTAAGTCCCACATGGTATCACAACAACTGCTGAAAGCCTCATTAGTAGTTTGACAAGTGCTGAAGACTTCAACAGCTGAAGATCAAGTGCTGAAGACCTCAACAGCTGAAGAACTAAAGTGCTGAAGAACAACAGCTGAAGAACACAAGTGCTGAACCTGAAAGACCAAAGTACTGAAGTACAACAGCTGAAGAGTTTACAAGTGCTGAAGATCAACAACTGATGTACAAAGTCTGAAGACAAAGACTGAAGACATCAGCTGATGATATCTACTGAAGTCATCAGCTAATGAAACACCTGAAGGTCAAAGTCTGAAGATCAAGTACTAAGCCTCAGTAGTTTGTCACAACTGCTGAAGAGTACTTCTTCAGTAGTTGTGATATCAGTAGTTTTATATTTTTATGTTTCAGTAGTTTTGTAAAACGACTGAAGAGCTTGTTCTTCAGTCGTTGTAGCTTCAGTAGTTTTATATTTTGTACTTAACATGCTGATATGTTCTCAGTAGTTGTGAACATTTCAGTAGTTTGTTAAGAATTAGTTATTTTTGTATTAGATCTGCCAGTTGTCACTTTCCGTGATAACAGCAGTGATTGTTGCACTCTATATAAGGAGTGACAACTTATTGTAAACAGGATGCATGAATGGAATGAACGAATGATTTGTTTAGAAATATTCTACATCTATAAACATTCCTTAAAATCAGAAATATATATTCTCTCCCTATAACCGTATGCGCCCTTAATGCATACAAGTATCGATTGCTTGCTACAATTTGTCTAATTCCTGTTTGTATTCCGCTGCTTTGAATCCTAATACATCAAACTTGTGATCGTTGATCCTGTCAAATGGTATCAGAGCTAGATTAATCATTGATCGATTTAATAATTGATCATTTAAACTGCTATTCAAGATCTACGTTTGATTGAATTAGCTTTTGTTTTTGCAAGAAACGGTTATAGAGATTGAATTTTCTGTATTTCTGCTCATTCATCCTGAGATCTTTTCTTGGTTCTCATTGAGTTTGTTGTGGTCTGTCTAAAACTTTTAAAAGCTTGAACTAAATTGTTTTTGAACTGAAAATGACTACTCCCTCCAATGATCCTCACAATACTGGTTCCTCAACCAAGCCACCAATGCTGGTTAGGAATGAGTATAACATATGGCAAAGACGTATGCTCCATCACCTGTCTGTTAACAGCGCAGGGTGTTGGACATCAGTGGTACATGGTCCGCACAAGCCTATGGTAAATAATCCGGAAACCAATCAAATGGTTCCGAAGAGGAGGGAGCAATACTCAGATGAGGATAAGAAGTTGCTTGAAATTGATGCAAAAGCCCATGGAATTTTGGCCATGGCACTGCCAAATGAAATCTATTCTGGGCTAATGCATCATGAAACTGCCCATGACCTCTGGGTTGCTTTGAAAGAACAATTTGGAGGAACAGATGAGTCTTGGCAAATAATAGAGAATTCTTGCCCAACAATATGAGACATTCTCTCATAGAAAGGGTGAGACACTGACTCAACAATATGAGCGTTCTCTTGTTGATCTCTGAACTAAAATTGGCAAACTTGAATACACCATATTCAGATGAATAACAGATTTCTCAGATCACTGCCTGAGATGGGACACATATACTATTGTCCTACGCTCCAGTGCAAGTTTGGACAAACTATCTCTCACCCAACTCCATGGAAACTGCTCACTTTTGAGAGAGAGATAGAACAAAAGAAAAGCTGTCTTCATCTGGAAAGCTCACTGAAGACTTTGTACAAGGCAACACTGGCTTGGTGGGTCATGAGTCAGAATATGCTTCATCTGAATGCCAGTATGATGAGCATATTAATTTCTCTTCAAGCACTTCTGATTCTGCATTTGTGAGTGTTGATGGTCAGTTTACTGGGTGTAATAATGACAATCTATGATTCATTATGGATGATCTCAAGGGGATTGCTGATGATGACTTAGAAGAGATGGATATTTTGAGCCAAATGGCCTTGATAAAAATCAGATCTCAGAAGTTCTATAAAAGAACTGGAAGAAAATTCCCAGGACTCTCTGGCAAAACCAAAGTTGGTTTTGACAAGAGCAAGTTGAGGTGTCACTAATGCCAAAGGCTTGGACACTTTGCAAGAGTGTAGATCAACTGGATCTAACTCCACTGCACCCTTTGTGACTTTTCCTGGCAAAAGTCAACAACACAGAGGGCAACATCCTGTCACCTCTAGTCTCATCCTCAACAACAATCTCCGGCATATTTTGTTTCTCAGGGTCAAATGCCATATCCGTACCCTTGTTTTATACATGCCACAGTCAAATCAAGTTCAAGTTCCTATGGCACCACAACCTCATGCACTACCAAACCTCAGCCATCTCAATCTCATCAACAACCTCAATCTCAACAACACAGCTTCTTCACCCCAGGAGTTGTTGACTGGAGCAGTTTACCAGATGACTTGTCTGGTCATGATCAACTGTTCTCAGGTGCTGGTCAACATGGTGGTGACAGTCCTTTTGGGAATCTAGCTCTTATGGCTTTGGAGTCTGCTGATACTTCATTTTCTAATGCCTCTACACCTCAGGTATCACAGGTATCCTCTGAGGCAAAAGCCAAATTATGTTCTGAACCATGCATAGCAGCATTTGCTTCCATTAGAGAAGCAAATGTAGCTCTAATTAATAAGAACATTGAGCTAGAACAAATAATTTCCAAAAACAAAGCTGAGTTTGAGTTTGTGCTCAAAGATAAAAATGATGAGATTTATAAACTGAATTGCCAAATAATGATGATAAGGCTAGAGAAGAAGTACTTCTAGAGAAGTACAAGGATCTCAAAGAAACCCTTGCAGTTACCCAGGTCGAGTGTGATAGATGGGTACAATCATGCAAGGTTTTGAAATGCTTCTTAGTAAGCAATCTGCTTCAAATGTGAAGTTTGGAATTGGTTACAATCACACTGCTCCACCTACAGAATTTACCCCAAGAGCAGAGGTAGAATCTGATGGTGAGAGTGATAACCAATCCATCACATCATGTGATCTACCTTCTGATACAGCACAATCAGAAGTAGCAGTCAGCATCAAGCCCTCTTTGAACCTATCAGCTGATGTTGATGGTTCAAATGCTGACATTCACATGATTAATGATTATCAACTCAGGAGTTAATTCTGAAGGTCCTGAAAGGACTAGAGAGCAGGATTTAACATCTGAAGTTCAAACTTCAACTGCTGTCAGTACTAAGAGAAGAAAACTGGCAGTAGAAAGAGTTTGAAGACTACTAAAGAGGTTGTCAAGAAAGCAAACAATGCTTCCAAAGCATAAGAAAACAAGTCTTCTGTTGCTTCACCCTCTTTAGTTGATGATCAACCTAAGATGAAGAAGAAACCATGTGAAGTATGTGGTTTGTTCAATCATCTTACAGATGATTGTTGGTACAAAAGTGGTTCCAAACTCAAACAAAAAGAAGAAATTAATGAGAAAATGGTAAAAATGAAAACTGAGTTTGAGACCACATTTGTATCAGCAACATCAAATCCTGTAACCCTTAAGTCATCAAAGAAATCCAAAAAGGAAGGGGTTAAACAGGTGACAGCCGAGGGTGCTCAAAGAAAAAGGTGCAACATAGGAACTTATCAAACTCCACTAGCAATGTGTCTGATGAGCTGAAAGCTTTATCACAAAATCAGACACAGCTGGTGATGATGGTACAACATCTGTTGGGTAGAGTTAACCAACTAGATTCTCCTATGTTGAAACCACAGAAAAGGAGGTCCAAGCCAAAGGACTCCTCTTCTACACCATCTTCTTCCTCTCAGGCTGTTGTTTCAAATAAACCTGTTAGTTTACCATCTATTGATGAGACCAGGCCCAAAACCAAAAAGGTTTGGGTCTAAACTAACTAATTGTTTATTTTTGCAGGGTTCTCAACCCAAAGTAGATCTGGTATGTAGACAGTAGGGGGATCTATGCACATGACTGGGAACACTCTCTTCTTCATGACTACTCTCAAGGAAAGAAGAGGATTTGTCTCTTTTGGCAATGATGCTAGGGGTTACATCATCGGTAAGGGCTTTGTCTCAATGAGAGAAATCAAATTTGATGATGTTAATCATGTGGAAAATCTCAAGTACAATCTCTTGAGTGTCAGTCAAAGTGTGATAAAGGCCATGTTGCCCTTTTCATCAGTCAAACTGTAGGATTCTGTCATCCAAAGTTTTGCACTTGATTGACAAGGTGTTGGATGATCACACTCTCCTGAAAGCCAACAGGATAGGAAGAGTGTATGCCTTAGATCTTTCTAAGAAGATAGATCTCAAAGGCAATCCTTGCCTATTTTCCAAAGCCTCTTCTCAAGAATCTAAACTGTGGCACAGGAGGCTTGGTCATGTTAATCTCAAAAACATGAATCAGCTTAGCCACAATAGTTTAGTCAGAGGCTTACCAATAAAGGAGTTCCACTGTGATGAAACCTGCACTGCTTGTTTAAAAGGAAAACAGCACAAAGTCTCATTCCTTCCTATTGAAGTGCCCAAGTCCACGCCTGCTTGCAATTACTGCATATGGATCTATTTGGTCCTGTGAGAGTAATGAGCATGGCAAAGAAGAAATACTGTCTGGTAATTGTGGATGATTACTCCAGATTTGTATGGACTTTCTTTCTACATTCAAAGGATGAGGCTGCTCAGAAGATTATTCACTTTGTGCTGTACATTGAGAAGTAGTATTCCCCTCCAGTCAAGTGTATTAGGAGTGACAATGGAACTGAGTTAAGAAATCATACACTTGATGACTGACTTCTTTCAAAGGGAATCAAAAGGCAGTTCAGCTTCCAAGGACTCCAGAACAAAATGGAGTAGTGGAGAGAAAGAACGGACCCTCATTGAAGCTGCAAGGTCCATGCTGGCTAACTCAGGTTTGCCACTGACCTTTTGGGCTGAAGCTGTCAACAAGCTGTTATGTGCAAAATAGAGTTTTAGTAAATCAAAGGTTGTTGAAGACTCCATATGAAGTTCTCCATCATTTGGCTCCTCTGATTTCATTTTTCAAAGCATTTGGGTGTCCCTGTTTTATTCTCAACACAAGGATCAACTCCATAAATTTGATCCTAAGGTGGATGCAGGGTACTTTGTTGGTTATTCATCTACTTGCAAAGCATACAGAGTCTTCAACTGCAGAACAAAGATGGTTGAGAAAACTCTCATGTTAAGTTAATGAATCTCCAAAGGACAAGATTCCACAAAGTTCTGTGGAGTTATTTGATTTGGACATACTGCAATATGTTCCTTATCAAACTCCTGCTGTTGCTCCTATCAACAGTTCACCACCTGGTGGTACTGCTGATGATGATGATGATTGCAGTACTCACCTTTTCAGGTTTAGTGATCAGCTGCCTAACTCAGCTAGCCCTGATGTTCCTGTAGCTCCAGTAGCACCATCCACAACAAATGCTGATGAGATCTCTTCGAATTCAACTCCTTTGAATTACCATCCACTGATTGGTTTCAAGGAAATGATTCACCATCACCATCTATTGCTGCTGAGCCGGCTACAAACACTTGCACAGATCTTATTGTGTATCAAGATCTGAAGAATCACACTATGTCTCAAATCATTGGTGATATCACTGCTGGAGTATCAACAAGAAGTCAATTGTCAAATTTCTGCTTCTATGCTCTCTTCATCAGTCAGCAAGAGCCAAAGAATTATCAAATTGCTTTAAAGGACAATGGATGGGTTGATGCCATGCAGCTTGAGCTTCTTCAGTTCAAGAAACAGCAAGTGTGGGAACTGGTTCCTCTACCTCCAGGTAAGTGTGCAATAGGCACTAAATGGGTGTTTAGGAACAAAACTGATGAAAATGGGCTTATTGTAAGAACAAGGCCAGACTGATTGTTCAGGGGTTTGCACAAGAAGAAGGTATTGATTATGATGAAACCTTTGCCCTTGTAGCCAGACTGGAAGAATTAGATTGTTTTTAGCTTATGCTGCTTATCAAAACCTTAAAGTTTTCAAATGGATGTCAAAAGTGCATTTTTGTATGGAAAAAATTAAAGAAGAGGTTTATGTATGTCAACCTCCAGGCTTTGAGGACAATAAACATCCTAATTGGGTGTATAAGCTTGATAAGCTCTTTATGGGTTAAAACAAGCTCCCAGAGCCTGGTATGAGAAACATTATCAAACTTTCTTCTAGAAAACAATTTCACTAGAGGCTCCATAGATAAGACTTTATTCATTAAGAAAGATGGGCAGCATAATCTACTTGTTCAAATTTATGTAGATGATATCATTTTTGCATCCTCTGATCCAAAGTTGTGTGATGCCTTTACAAAGTTGATGCACAGAAGTTTGAAATGAGTGCCATGGGAGAATTACAGTTCTTTCTGGGGTTGCAAATCAAACAAAAGGCTGATGGAATTTTTATTCATCAGTCCAAATATACAAAAAGAACTTTTGCAAAAGTTTGATTTACAAAACTGTAAGCCTTGTTAACTCCCATGAGCAGCACCACACAACTGGACACAGACCAGAAAGGTAAAGTGGTTGATGAAACACTTTACAGATGTATGATTGGGTCCTTGATGTATTTAACAGCTTCTAGACCAGATATTATGTTGCTACATGTGTTTGTGCTAGATTTCAGGCTGCACCTAAAGAGTCTCATCTGATTGCAGTCAAGAGGATCTTTAGATATCTGCAAGGCACTCCATCTCTAGGTTTATGGTATTCTACCGGACATTCTGTAAATTAGTTGCTTTTTCTGACAGTGACTATGCAGGGTGTAAGTTGACCAGGAAATCAACTTCTGGTGGATGTCAATTCCTAGGCAACTGCTTGATTTCTTGGCAGAGCAAGAAACAGACCTCAGTTGCTACATCCACTGTTGAAGCAGAGTACATTGCTGCTGCAAGTTGTACTCTCAGGTACTCTGGCTTCAAAACCAACTTTTGGATTATGGCATTACAGAGACTAAGACTCCATTGTTAATGGATAGTGCTTCAGCTCTCTGCATTGTCAAAAATCCAGTCCAGCACTCTAGGACCAAACATATAGAGATCAGACATCATTTTATAAGGGATTGTTTTGAAAAAGGTCTGATTGATCCTAAGTTTGTGCCTAGTGCTGATGAGCTTGCAGACATTTTTACTAAGCCTTTGGATAGTTCAACTTTCCAAAACCTGGTGTTAGGCTTGGTATGCTGCAACTAGAATAAGTGACAACTACTGATGATCTTAGTAATTCGTACTGATGATCATGAGTATCTATGTCACATATAAGTACTGATGAGCTCTTTTACCCTCAGTAGTTTTATAACTACTGAAGGCTAAATGTCTCACAAGTACTGAAGTACTTCATCTGTTCTAAACTACTGATGTAGTTACAACTGCTGATGCAGTTACAACTACTGCAATCAGTAAAAACAGATAAGTACTGATGTCCTATGAAACACTGAAATCAGCCAAAATGACTGATGAATGTGTGAGGACAGTTGAAACAACTGAAAAGCTAAGAATTGACGAAAACAGCTGAAGAGAACTTTCTCTTCAGTCGTTTGTACAACTGCTGTTTCATTTAAACAACTGAAGCAAAACCACGTCTTCAGTAGTTTTATAACTACTGATGACTAATCCCAAGTCTTCAGTTGTTTACAACAGCTGATGACAAAACCACTGTCTTCAGTAGTTTCATAACTACTGATGACAAACACCAAGTCCTCAGTTGTTTCAATCATCTGAAGTCAAAACCACGGTCTTACGTAGTTTTCTAAACTACTGATGCCTAACACCACGACTTCAGCTGTCTCAACGTCTGAAAGGATAATACCATGTCAACGGTCGTTTAAAACTAGTGATGACTAACACCACATCCTTAGTCGTTTTCTTACCCGTACCCTATATATATCCCTAACCTTAGCTCTCAATGCTTCATCTTCTTCAAACCTAACGTTCCTCTCCAAAACTTCCCTCTTCTCAATGGCGTCTATGCAAATTAAACCGCGACACAACTGTGTTGCCTACCTCACTAAATCGCCCATCTGGACTAAGTTCGATACTGCTATCGATCTTATGGTTCAGTCCCAATACAACACGGCATTTCTTCTGAATCCCATATTACATGCCGAATCCTTGCACCAATTTTGGATGAACGTTACTGTTACCACTGGGGAGAACAACACACCATCCTCTAGTCGGTCGTCAACAACAAGAAGTAGTCATCACTCCTGCAATAATCCGCCAAATTCTTCAACTGAATGATGCTAGTTCTCCTGCTGGATATCCGAAGGGTACCATAGATCTATCCTTTGCTCAACATGGATATCAAGGCGATCTCAGTGCCTCCACTATCATGAAGAAACACTTTAATGACGCTGAGCGCCTGATTTTTCACATGGTGAATGTATGTTTGGCCCCTAAGACGTCGTCTTGGATCAAATGTCCACAAAATGGCAGCAGGTAATGTATTCTATTCTTGAGCAACAACCACTTAATTTTTCTGAAATAATATTTTTAGAGCTCAAGGATATGGCTCAAAAACTAACTGCCAACCGTTGGATACTATATCCACAGTTCATAATGGCCATCATTACAAACCAGCTTAATGCTGAGGGACTTGTTGGCTTGGGAGTCCCTGCTACGGCTGTTCTGCCGGAAGTATACTCCCGGCACAACTCTGACCGGACACTCAAAATGGCTGCCAGCTACGAAACCCACGCAGCTGGAACCCACAGCCACCACCTCCAAATCAAAGTCCCCACCAAACCCACCAACAAGAAACCCAAAACGGCTACTCAGGGAATTGAGTCCCCTGAGGATGCCCCTGCAACACAAACGCAGGATATATCCACTAGTCCAAACCCCCTAGTGGATACAATGACTCTTCCAGCACAGCCGCTCAGGCTTCCTCTCAACAGGAGCCTGCAGCAACACACAAGGGGCACCTACATATCTAGGATCTTCCTCACTTGAGGAGATTGCCATTGAAGAGCACCAACCTCCCCAGGTGCACACTGCTTCTATCCCTTCACCCCAAACAACCGCCCCTCACAGCCTAACTTTAATAGTTGCACAAGTGCTGACTCAATTGCACTCCTCACCCCTCCCCCGAAACCACTTACTACTGGGAATACCTCTACAATTGAGGGGAGGAACACAGTGCACTTGAGAACCCACAGCACAGGGGTTTCCCACTTCTATCTCCTGGTGTAGACAAGGAGCTTAGAATATCTAGTGAGGCTGCCACCTCCTCTGACTCAGCACATGACCAGAGTGAGGCTGGTAACATTGTTAAGACCTCACTAGAGGCAACAGATGATGATGGACATTGTCCTGAGGCTGGAAGTCCCCAGTGCCAAGCACAAGGGGCACATGCACCAACTGGTCTACACCCAGTGCATGTAAATCCTGCTCTAAGCAGGTGGTCAGATGACTCAGTTTCGGTTGATGATGACCTGGGCTTTTTCTATGATGTTCTTGCCCAGAACACAATCCTTGAAGAGAAAGTCAGTAGGTTGAAAACCTACTTGACCAACTCTCCAAGGAGAAAGACCATCTGCCTCTACCCACCCACAGATGGCACCTTCACTTGAAGGTTTCCCAAACACCGAGCCACTCCAAACTCAACCACCTGCCTCTGCTTCAGGCGCTAATTCTCAGGAACAGAACCCTCCTGATCAAATAGGTTGTACTTCAAAATTCCCTCCCTCTCATCACACCCATAATCACTGACATTGTGACTAAAGCCATTGATGAGAGGTTCCTCAACTTTACAGCCCTTGGTTGATGCTGCTGTCCAAAAGACTCTTTCTGCGGTACAAACCCCTTCCTCCAATGCAACCAAAAAGGGGGAGAGTACTGCAGTGAAAGAAAAGAAGAGGAAAAGAACAGAGGAGAGAAGGAAGAGAAGCAAGCCCAAGAGGAGGAAAAAGAAAAGCAACCTCTGCTCACTTACAAGCGAAAGAGAAGTGCTGATGATCACAGTGCTGAAGACAAATCCTTGGAGGAGCTGGTCAAAGAAGCTGACACTACACACAGCCGATCCATGGATAAAATAATTGAACAACTCTTCAGGCAGGGGTTTGACACAGCCACACTGGATAGTGAGATCAGAAGGTTAGAAGTACAAGAGATACAAACCCGATGGGCAGGGTATGATGCTCTGAGAAAAGAGAGATTGGAAATAATGATCCGCTTCATTGCAAAATACTTAGGAAGATCGTTAGTGGAGATTCGCGCATGGACCAGGGACAGCATTCTGGCTATAGCCACCAGAATCTGTCTGTCTGAGCAATTCAACAAAGGGATTATTATGGAAGCCCTTGATGAGGTGGGGCTGGTAAAAGGTTAGATATGGCTAAACTCACAAAGGCGAAACTAACTACAAAGATGCTGGATCAACCTTCCTTCCACCCACTCAAACAGATCCTATCCCTCAAATCTCCCAACCAATCTCTAAGCCAAAATCCAAATATCCTCATTCTTCAAAACCAATTCCTTCACCAACCCAACAATCATCCAGTGATGTACCAGAGGAGGAGAAGGGTGCTGAGGATGGAAGAAGAAGAAGAAGAGGAGGATGAAGATGATAGTCTACCACTCTCTGCTGTTCTGAAGCTACCAAAACCCCGAAGTCAACCCATGATCACACCTGACTCTCAAAGGGAAATGGTCAGAGTCAGATAGAAAGAAGAAGAAGAACAGCAGAAACAGCACGATGAGCAACTGTTGAACATGGTTGACAAGGAATTTCTCAGTCATCATCTATTCAAGCCATGAAAGGTCATGCTCAAAGGCTATACACTCTCAGGCACACCTTTCAGTATCAGAAAGAGAGAGAGTGAGAGTATGGCCAGACCCCAGGGTGAGTTCTAGAATCCATAAAAGAACTATCCCACACAGATACAACGGCCAGGTACGAAAAACAATAGAGTCTACCATCATGTTGGCCGTTGTAGTCTCACCTTGGGAAATCATTGATGAATTCAAGAAAGCTCACCAAGCAAAGAAGACCCCTCAAGCTTTACTAGAAAACAAGATGATTAAGAAGGGGTTGCTATATAAAAAGCTTGAAGACATCCAGAAGAATGAGCTCCAGTTACTCCTTGAAGGCAACCATCCGGGAATTTGTATATAGGGAGGTAACTACGGTGGAGCTGAAAATGGCAGGACCATGAAGTACTTATCAGAGTACTATGGTCCAGAGTTCTTCTTCGAAGGTGGAGCAGAAGAACTCTCTCAAGAGGAACAAGTTGTTCTCCTTGAGGCCTATGTTCGTGAGTCATACAGACTCATTATGGGGAAGTAAATCTCATGAATGGGATAACAACTCTGTGTCCCGTTCCCCAAAACAAAGTTCCCATTCATACTCTGCCAACAAATATTTGAGATTTCTTCCCAGGCCGGAGCTTACATGGGTCATCTTCTCTACTGATCAAGAAGGAAAAAGACCAATTTTGCCATCAATAAGTGGGAGAATAAATAAGTTAGAGGTTTTGGCTGCATTGGTTCAGGGGGAGTTTGTTGGACCAAAAGAACCAATGAGCCAAGATCAGAAAACCTCTAAGTCCCACATGGTATCACAACAACTGCTGAAAGCCTCATCAGTAGTTTGACAAGTGCTGAAGACTTCAACAGCTGAAGATCAAGTGCTGAAGACCTCAACAGCTGAAGAACTAAAGTGCTGAAGTACAACAGCTGAAGAACACAAGTGCTGAACCTGAAAGACCAAAGTACTGAAGTACAACAGCTGAAGAGTTTACAAGTGCTGAAGATCAACAACTGATGTACAAAGTCTGAAGACAAAGACTGAAGACATCAGCTGATGATATCTACTAAGTCATCAGCTGATGAAACACCTGAAGGTCAAAGTCTGAAGATCAAGTACTGAAGCCTCAGTAGTTTGTCACAACTGCTGAAGAGTACTTCTTCAGTAGTTGTGATATCAGTAGTTTTATATTTTTATGTTTCAGTAGTTTTGTAAAACGACTGAAGCGCTTGTTCTTCAGTCGTTGTAGCTTCAGTAGTTTTATATTTTGTACTTAACATGCTATGTTCTCAGTAGTTGTGAACATTTCAGTAGTTTGTTAAGAATTAGTTATTTTTGTATTAGATCTGCCAGTGTCACTTTCCGTGATAACAGCAGTGATTGTTGCACTCTATATAAGGAGTGACAACTTATTGTAAACAGGATGCATGAATGGAATGAACGAATGATTTGATTAGAAATATTTACATCTATAAACATTCCTTGAAACTAGAAATATATATTCTCTCCCTATAACCGTATAGCGCCCTTAATGCATACAAGTATCGATTGCTTGCTACAATTAGCATGTTTAATCCATGAGTAAATTGTTTACTCTAATGTTCGTAGTCAATCAGACTTGTGGGAACAAGCATTGAGGATAAGGCTATTTTGAACTTGGATTGGTTGATATTCATAAGGATGAATATGGAGCAATGGGTTGCTACCAAGTTCACAGATATTTGTGGGATACAAATATTGGACTAACCCGCATCTCAAATTTTACAACATGGAATCTAATTGATTGATCATAAGTAAATTTGAGTAAGGCGAATATCATTTGGTATCCTCCGACCTGAGATACATATTGGTTTTTGATATTCACCAAGTGTCATACCTTGAGCTAATTCTTCACTGTCCTGAAATAGTGGGCAGTACATAAGGATAGGTTCAGGTATAACATGAGGTGTTTGTGAGAAACGTATGTAGTCAAATGGAATTTGCTACTCTTATTCGTTGAGAGTTAGATGTCTAAGGCCTGATTAAGTTAAATCAACAAGGAATGATAATTCTGTGTTCTTGGATTTAACATGACATCTGTAAAAAGGATAGATGATTGATTCACCTAAATCATTTCAAGTAGGGTACTTGAAAGGGATGATGTTATTGAATGGCTATAAGTCATGCGTATTAAGTAGTAAACCGTTGTTAGGCGGTATTTACTGCTTCCATCAATCTTCTATGAATCTTGGGCAAGTGGGAGGTTGTAGGATTCTGTGTGCCCAAGACACTTAGGATATTGATGTGGTTAGTACGTTATGATCCAAGTCGGGTTATACCCAATAACAAGCTTAGCAGACACCAATTAAATATTTAGTTCATGATATGATCATGCAATTAAATATAACACCAATTTAGAAAATGGGTTTTCTAAATAAGTTGCGTGTGAGAGGGAACAACTTATTAGGATATTTTGTTCAATAATATTATTTGAAGTGTTTTTTAAATTAGTTAGATGACACCAAATAATAATGAGGATTTACAACTTATAAATTAAATGGTTAATTGTATAAGTATGTATATATATATATATAAACTTGTACATACAATTTATTTAGTGGTTGTATGTCTAGTTAACAAGACAACTTAATGTGTGATAAAATTTTGAGAGGGAAAGGGTTTTAAAACCCCATTTTCGGCCGCCCCCTCCTAAGACCTTTGACCAATCTTGCTTTGGAACAAGATACATTTACTTGTCTTGAACTCTCCACTCTCTCAACCTCTCACATAACATGCAATAGAAAAAAAGTACTCTTCTTCTTCTCTCTTCCATTCGGCCAGGCAGCAAAGAAAGGGGAGTTTTAGAAGTGTTTTGGGTGTGTTCTACCTAACAAGAAAGGTGTTTAGCAAAGAGCTTGGGGTATACAAGCTTGAGGTTTCTTCCTTGGAGCCTTGGCAAGATTTGAAGCATCAAAAGCCCATTTTGGTCGATTATATTGCTGCTGAAAGGTAGTTATCACAGCTCTATGTAGCTGTGATTTTATGTTGTTTTACATTTGCTTATAGTGTTCATTCACATATAAAGATCCTATTGTTTTCGGTTTTGTTTTCATCTTAAAACAACATTTAGAACACGAAATTTACAGATTATTAACATGTTATAATCCTCAACATCCGCTGCGTTTTCTGAAAGTTTAAAAGGTTAAACTAGTTTTGTGTTTTAACAAACCCATCACATTCCTTATATAGGCGATGTGACGTCTGCTGATGTCATTTGATAGTGACATCTAACAGAATTATTCAGACTACTGAAAGTTAACATAACTACTGAAGATGTCAAAACAGCTGACATCTTCTTACAAAAATACTAAGTGTTAACTATCACTACAACTACTGAAAAGAAACTACTGAAACTACAACGACTGAAGAACATGCTCTTCCCTCATTTTACAGATACTGAAACATAAAAGAAAACTACTGAAAGGAAACCATCACAACAACTGAAGAATGCTTCTTCAGCTGTTGTAACAAACTCTGAAGGCTTCAGTACTTGTACTTGAACTTCAGCTGTTGTCATCAGCTGATGTCTTCAGTCTTTGTACTTCAGTTGTTGATCTTCAGTACTTTAGTCTTCAGCTGTTGATCTTCAGACTTTGGTCTTCAGCTATTGAAGTCTTCAGTACTTTAGTCTTCAGTTGTTGAAGTCTTCAGTACTTTAGTCTTTAGCTGTTGATCTTCAGACTTTGGTCTTCAGCTATTGAAGTATTCAGTACTTAGTCCTCAGCTGTTGAAGTCTTCAGTACTTTAGTCTTCAGCTATGAAGTCTTCAGACTTTGTCAAACAGCTGATCAGGTCTTCAGCAGTTGTTGTGATGTCTGTGGGACTTAGAGGTTTTTCTGATCAGGCTCATTGGTTCTTTTGGTCCAACAACTCCCCCTGAACCAATGCAGCCAAAACCTCTAATTTATTGAAGATGTCCCACTTATTATGGCAGAAAGATTTGGTCTTTTTGTCTTCTAGATCAGCTCAGAAGTGACCCATGTAAGCACAGGCCTGGGAAGAAGTCTCAATGATCTGTTTGGCAAAGGATGAATGGGAACTCTGTCTTGGGGAACTGCACATAGAGCTATTACCCCATCCATGAGATCTACTTCCCAACAATGAGTCTGTATGACTCCTTTTTATAGGCCTCAAGAAGGTTATCTTTTCCTCCATGGTAAGCTCTTCAGCTCCTCCTTCAAACAGTGATTCTGGCCCATAATATTTAGATAGGTATTTGACCTGTTTCCCATTTTTGAGTTCCACAGTTGTTATTACTCTATAAGCAAATTCATCTGGGTGATTACCCTCTAAGAACAACTAGAGCTCATTCTTTCTAACTTCCTCAAGCCTCTTATATACTAACCCCTTTTTCATCGTTTTATTTTCCAGCATCTTTTGTGGGGTCAGGTTAGCTTTATAGGCTTTCTTGAAGTCATCTAGGATTTCCCAGGGTGATACTACAAAGACCAGTGAGATCACTTCATCTACGATTTTCTTCACTTGGACAATGTATCTCTGTGGAATGTTTTTCTTGTGAATCCTATGAGACACCCTGGGATCAGGCCAAATCCTCACTCTCTCCTTTTGATATTGAAATGTATGTTAAGAGTGTATAACCTGAAAGCGTGCTTCTTCATGTTGATGATTGAAGATGTGGCAGCATATGCTTTGTCAACTCTCCTAACAATTCCTCATCATGTTGTTTATGAAGCTCTTCTTCTTCTAGCTTCACTTTCACAATTTGTCTTTGAGTTTCAGGAGTAATTGTTGGGAGGTGACTGTGGCCTTAGGCAATTGTATAATAGCTGAGATTGGCAGCCTATCTTCATCTTCATCATTATCTTCTTTTTCTTCTTCTAGCCTCAGTACCCTTTTCCTCCTCTTCTGGGGTACATCATCGGCTATTGGTTTTGAGGGTAAGGGAGTTGGTTTGGTGGGTTGTGGTTGTGGTGGTTTTTGGGATAAAGGTATTTTTTAGTGGGTTTTGGTGTGGGAATTTTGACAGGCTGTTCTAGCATTTTGGATGTGAGTTCGGCCTTAGATTGCTTGACTAGTTTAGTCCTGCTCCCAGCACCAGCTTCGTTTAAGGCTTCAATAACCAATCCTTTTGTGTATACTTCAGACGAACAGATCTTGGTGGTTATTGCCAAGATGCTGTCCCTAGACCATGCCTTGATTTCAATCAATGATCTACCAAGATACTTCGCTATGAACCTAATCATGATTTCTAGCCTTTCCCTTTCGAACACATCATAACTTGCCCATCTAGCTTGGAATTCTTCAATCTCTAGTCTTCTGATTTCTGAGTCAAGTTTTTCAGTGTCGTGACCTTGCCTAAACAGCTGATCAATGATGTTATCCATTGATCGGCTGTGTTCGGCATCAGCCTTCTTCACCATTGTCTCCAAGTCAGTCTCCTTTTCATTCTTCCTTTTCTTGTATGTGACATGAAATTCTTTAGTACTTTCAGTCACTTTCTCCATGTCAACATCCTTCACCTTCTCCTTCTCAGTTTCTTTCCTATCTGCAATCCTCTTTCTTTTTGCTTTTACTGACTGAATCTCCCCCTTTTTGGTTGCATTGGTTGCAAGGGGTTGATTGTCAAAAAGCCTTTTGCTCACAGCATCCTCTATCAAGGGTTGTATAACTGAGGGAAGCCGTTCATCAAGGGTTTTAAGCACCATATCAGTGATAGTTGATGTGATGAGAGGTAAGGAATGTTGAAAGATAGCAGCTATTTGCTCAGGAGGGTTCTGTCCCTGAGAAATAGTACCAAAAGCAGAGGCAGGTGGCTGAGTGTTTTGGAGTGGCTCTGTGTATGGGAGACCTTTAGAGGAAGGTGCGATCTGTGGGTTTTAAGGGGTAGATAGTCTTTGATCCAGAGAAATTTTGGCAAGCAGCTCTTTGAGTCTGCTCACCTCATCCTCCTGATGGTGTTTTGGGCTAAAACATCATAAAAGAAGCCCAGGTGATCATCAGTGTTTACTGAATCACCTGACCTCCTGATAGAATCAGGATGAACATGCTCTGAGTGTAGATTAGTAGTAGCATGTGCCCCTTGGTCATGGTACTGGGGACTTCCTGCCTCAGGACCATGTCCTTCATCGGTAGTTGCCTTCGGTGAGGTCTTATGGATAGTACCAAATTCATCTTGATCATTTGCTGAAGCAGGAGAAGTGGCAGCCTCACCAGAAACTCGAATCTCTATTTCTACACTTGGAGATTGAATATGGTAACCCCTGTGCTATGGGGTGTCAGAAGCACTTTGGTCCTCCCCCTCAATGGTTGAGGCCATCCCAGTTTTGACTGGTATCTAGGGAGGAGGTGAGGAATGCAACTGAGTAAGCACTTTGGCAATTATTATGGTAGGACTTTGGGGGGTGGTTGCAGTGGGAGAGGGTGTGAAGGCAGTATGCACCTGGGGAGAGTGGTGCGTTTCAATGGCAACCTCCTCAAGTGAGGAAGGTTCCAGATGTATAGGTGCCCCAGAGGTGGTTGCTACAGGCTCCTGTTGAGAGGAAACGGAGCGGTTGAGGGTGAGTGAGTACGTGTATCTACTGGGGGGTTATGACCAGTAGATATAACCTGCGTTTGTGTTGCAGGGGCATCCTCGGGGGACTCATTTCCCTGAGTAACCTTTTTGGCTTTCTTGTGTTTGGGTTTGGTGGGAACATTGGATTTGGAGGTGGTGGCTGTGGGTTCCAGCTGCGTGAGTTTTCGCAGTTTGGCAGCCAGTTTGAGTGACTGGTCTAAGTTGTGCATGGAGTATACTTCAGGCAATATAGCCGTGGCAGGGACTCCAAGGCCAACAAGTCCCTCAGCTTTCAGCTGGTTTACTATAATGGCCATTACGAACCAAGGATATAATATCCATCGATTAGCTATAGGCTTGGAGGCCATATCCTTGAGTTCAAGAAATATTATTTCAGAAAAATTTAAGCTTTGTTGGTCAAGGATAGAATAATACCTGCTGCCACCTCGTCAACATTTGATCCCAAGAAGAAGTCTTAGGAGCTAAGCATACGTTCACCATATGAAAAATTAGTCGTTTCGCATCATGGAAATGCTTCTTCAGGATGGTAGAGGCATTGAGGTACCCTGGTATCCATGTGGGCAAATGATAGATCAGTGATGCCCTTTAGGTACCCGGTGGGGAAAGTGGCATCATCCAGTTGTAGGGTTTGGTGAAGGATTTCTGGAGTGATGACCACCTGACGGTTGTTGACGAACGACTGGAGAGAGTCGGTGTCATTCTCCCCAGTGATGAGGGTAACGTTCGTCCAGAACTGATGGAGGGATTCGGCATGAATGGCAGGATTTAGAAGGAAGGCCGTTTTGTATGGATAGTTTATCATTAGATCAATGGCATTATCAAACTTTGTCCAGAAGGGTGATTTGGTAAGGTAAGCAACACAGTTGTGTCGTGGTTTAAGCTTCATGTTCGCCATTGATGTGAGAGAAGGTTCTAAGTTTTTGAACGTTAGGTTTGAGATGATGAAGCTCTGTAAGATAAGGTATTTATAGGGTACGGGTTATAAAGCAATTGAAGGGTTTGATATGAGTCATCAGTAGTTTTAAACGACTGATGACGTGGTATTAACCTTCAGAGGTTGAAACAACTGAAGTCGTGGTTTTAGGCATCAATAGTTATAAAACTACCGAAGACCATGGTTTTAGCTTCAGATGTTGGAAACAACTGATAACTTGGTGTTAGTCATCAGTAGTTATGAAACTACTGAAGACATGATTTTGTCATCAGTTGTTGTAAACAGCTGACGACATGGTGTTAGTCATCAATGGTTGTGAAACTACTGAAGACGTGGTTTTATCATCAGTTGTTTAAGATGAAGGAGCAGTTTTAGAAACAACTGAAGAGAAAATTCTCATCAGTAGTTTTCGTCAATTCATAGCTTTTCAGCTGTTTCATACTGTCCTCAAAACTTTCTCATCAGTCTTTTTGGCTATTTTTCAGTTGTTTCATAGGACATCAGTACTTATCTGTTTGTAATTATATCAGTAGTTATGACTGTATCAGTTCTTGTAACAGAATCAGTACTTATTTGTGATATGGTTACAAATGATCATGAGTACTTATTTACTGAGATCATCAGTAGTTATCACTTATTCTAGCTGCAGTATACCAAGCCTTAACACTAGGTTTTGGAAAGTCGAACTATCCAAAGGCTTAGTAAAAATGTCTGCAAGCTCATCAGCACTAGGCACAAACTTTGGATCAATCAGACCTTTTTCAAAATAGTCCCTAATAAAATGATGTATGATCTCTATATGTTTGGTCCTAGAGTGCTGGACAGGATTCTTGACAATGCAAAGAGCTGAAGCACTGTCCATTAATAATGAAGTCTTAGTCTCTGTAATGCCATAATCCAAAAGTTGGTTCTGAAGCCAGAGTACCTGAGAAATACAGCTTGCAGCAGCAATGTACTCTGCTTCAACAGTGGATGTAGCAAAAGATGTTTGTTTCTTACTCTGCCAAGAAATCAAACAGTTGCCTAGAAATTGACATCCACCAGAAGTTGACTTTTTGGTTAACTTACACCCTGCATAGTCACTATCAGAAAAAGCAACCAATTTGCAAAAGTGTCCAGTGGAATACCATAAACCTAGAGATTGTGTACCTTGCAGATATCTAAAGATCCTTTTGACTGCAATCAAGTGAGACTCTTTAGGAGCAGCCTGAAATCTAGCACAAACACACGTTGCAAACATGATATCTGGTCTAGAAGCTGTTAAGTACATCAAGGACCCAATCATACATCTATAAAGTGTTTCATCAACAGCTTTACCTTTCTGATCTGCATCCAGTTGTGTGGTGTTGCACATGGGAGTAGAACAGGGCTTACAATTTTGTAAATCAAACTTATTCAAAAGATCTTTTGTATATTTAGACTGATGAATGAAAGTCCCATCAGCCTTTTGTTTGGTTTGCAATCCTAGAAAGAACTGTAATTCTCCCATTGCACTCATTTCAAACTTCTTATGCATTAAATTGGTAAAGCCATCACACAACTGGGGATCAGAGGATGCAAAAATAATATCATCAACATAAATTTTAACAAGTAACTTATGCTTATCCACCTTCTTAATGAATAAAGTTTTATCTATGGAGCCTCTAGTGAAATTATTTTGAGGAAGAAAATTTGATAATGTATCATACCAGGCTCTAGGAGCTTGTTTCAACCCATAAAGAGCCTTATCAAGCTTGTATACCCAATTTGGATGTTTATTATCCTCAAAACCTGGTGGTTGACACACATAAACTTCTTCTTTTATTTTACCATATAAAAATGCACTTTTAACATCCATTTGAAAAACTTTAAGATTGTGGAATGCAGCATAGGCTAAGAATAATCTAATTGCCTCCAGTCTGGCTACAGGGGCAAAGGTCTCATCGTAATCAATACCTTCTTCTTGTGAAAATCCCTGAACAACTAGTCTGGCCTTGTTCTTAACAATAAGCCCATTTTCATCAGTTTTGTTCCTAAACACCCATTTAGTGCCTATTGCACACTTACCTGGGGGTAGAGGAACCAGTTCCCACACTTGTTGTTTCTTGAACTGAAGTAGCTCAAGCTGCATGGCTTCCACCCATCCATTGTCTCTCAAAGCAACATGATAGTTCTTTGGCTCTTACTGACTGATGAAGAGAGCATAGAAGCACAAGTTAGACAATTGACTTCTAGTTGAGACGCCAGCATTGATACCACTTATGATGTGAGACATGGGGTGATTCTTCAGCTCTTGGTGCACAATAAGATCTGTGCAAGTGTTTGTAGCCGGTTCAGCATCAGCAGATGTTGATTCAGATTCTTGAAACCAAGTATTAGATGGCAAATCAAACAATGTAGAGGAATCAGAAATCTAATCAGCATTTGTTGTGGATGGAGCTGCTGAAGGTACAGGAACATCAAGTTTAGCAGACTCAGGCAGTTGGTCACTGAACTTGAAAAGGTGAGTACTGATATCATCATCATCTTCAGTACCACCAGTTGGAAGACTTGCATCAGAAGATGATTTATCCACATGATCTGCAACAGCTGGAGTTTGATAAGGAGCATATTGCAGTATGTCCAGATCAAACAACTCCAAAGGGTTTTGTGGAATTTTATCCTTAGGAGATTCATTGAATTTCACATGCAAGGTTTCTTCAACTATCTTTGTTCTGCAGTTGAAGACTCTGTAAGCCTTGCAAGTGGATGAATAACCTACAAAATACCCTGCATCCACCTTAGGATCAAATTTGTGGAGTTGACCCTTTGTGTTGAGAATGAAACAAGGACATCCAAAGGCTCTGAAGAATGAAATCAAAGGAGCCAAATGATTTAGAGCTTCATATGGAGTCTTCATCAACCTCTGATTTACTAACACTCTATTCTGCACATAGCAAGCTGTATTGACAGCTTCAGCCCAAAAAGTCAAAGGCAAACTAGAGTCAGCCAACATGGACCTTGCAGCTTCAATTAAAGTCCTGTTCTTTCTCTCCACTAGGAGTCCTTGGGATGGTAAACTGCCTTTTGATTCCTTTTGAAAGATAAAAATCATCAAGTGTATGGTTTCTGAATTCAGTACCATTGTCACTCCTTATACACTTGACTGATAGGGAATACTGCTTCTTAACATATAGCACAAAGTTTGTAATCTTTTGAGCAACCTCATCCTTTGAATGTAGAAAGAAAGTCCATACGAATCTGGAGTAATCATCCACAATTACCGGACAGTATTTCTTCTTTGCCATGCTCATCACTCTCACAGGACCAAATAGATCCATGTGCAATAACTGCAAGCAGGCAGTGGACTTAGGTTTTTCAATGGGAGGGAATGAGACTTTGTGATGTTTTCCTTTCAAGCAAGCAGTGCAAGCTTCATCAAAGTGGAACTCCTTTATTGATAAACCTCTCACTAAACGATTGTGGATCAGCTGATTCATGTTTCTAAAATTGACATGACCCAACCTTCTATGCCATAGTTTAGATTCTTGAAGAGAGGCTTTGGAGAACAGGCATGGATGACCCTTCAAATCAATCTTCTTTGACAAATCCAAGGCATACACTCTTCCAATCCTGTTGGCCTTCAAGAGAGTATGTTCATCCATTACCTTTTCAATCAGCCTCAGAACTTGGGAAGACAGAATCCTGCAGTTCTGGCTTGTGAAAAGTGCAACATGCCCTTTATCACACATCTGACTGACACTCAGCAGATTATACCTGAGATTCTCCACATGGTTGACATCATCAAACCGGATTTGTCCATTAGACACATATCCTTTCCCAATGATGTAACCTCTGGCATCATTTCCAAATGAAACAAATCCTTCTTTCCTTGAGAGTAGTCATTAAGAGAGAACTGCTCCCAGTCATATGCATAGATCCTACACTGTCCACATACCAGATGCTCCTTTGAAGAACCCTGCATAAAAGAAAACTGTTAGATTTTGAGACCCAAACCTTTTGGTTTTGGGTTTGTTTTCATCAACAAATGCAACCATAACTTGTTTCTTATGATTAACAGCTGATGAAGAAGGAGATGGTGCTGAAATGGATTCCTTGGATTTGGGCTTGGAATGCCTTTTTATTGATTTGATCACAGGTGCATCTAGTTGGTTAACTCTCCCCAACAAATGCTGAACCATCATAACAAGTTGTGTCTGATTTGTAGCCAAAGCTTTCAGCTCTTGTGACATATCAGTACTTGTGTTTGATGAGTTCTTGTGATCCACCATTTCCTCCTTAAAATTAACAGACTTAGTCTGATGTTTATCATGAGGAGCACCATCAGCTGTTTTGTGATGAACCTTATCCTTCTTTTTGGATTTGGTTGCAGGCTTGGGTTTATCACAATGGAATGATTGCGGTACAAACTTGATCTCAAACTCAGTTTTCATTTCATCCATCTGGATTTTAATGAGATTATCTCTGTTGAGTTTCGAACCCTTTCTGTACCAACATTCATCAAAAAGATGATTGAATTTACCACATATTTCACATGGCTTATTCTTCATCTTGGATTGATCAACTACTGATGTGGAAACTACTGAAGGTGTGCTCTTCAGTACTTTCCTCCTTTCAGTAATTTTGTTCAGTACTGAAGAATCTGTAACAACTGAAGAGTTGTTCTTCAGCTGTTCATTGTCAGCAGTTGTTAATCCATTTATTTCAGCTGATTTGAAATGCTTTTCAGTGTTGTAACTTGCCCTTCAGTACTTAAGTTACTTTAAGGGACAACATCTAAAATACTCAGCTTCATGTGCTTATCAGTGGTTAACCCATCAGCCAATTGACTTGCTGAGGTATCAACCCTTATTTCATCTTGTGATTTTGGGAGATCACTTGTGGATGATGCACATGATAATGTGGTTTGGAGATTGCTTTCATTTTCAGATTTTACTATTGGTTTTGGAGTAAAATCTGTTGGAGGTGCAATATGGTTGTAACCAATTCCAAACTTCACATTCGAAGCAGATTGCTTACTGAGCAGCATTTCAAATCCCTTGCAGGATGACACCCAGCGGTCACACTCAACTTGGGTAACTGCAAGTTTTTCTTTGAGTTCCTTATGGTTCTCAAGAATGACCTCTAGCTTAGCCTTTTCATCATTTAATTGGCATTTAAGCTTATAAATCTCATCGTCTTTGTCCTTAAGGACAGACTCATATTCAGCTTTTCTTTTGGAAATAGTTTGCTCAAGCTCTAGATTTTGATTAATTACAGCTACATTTGCTTCTCTAATAGAGACAAATACATCTATGCAAGATTCAGAACAAAGCTTGGCCTTAGCCTTAGAGGATACCTGGGTTACCTGTGAAGAAGATGCATTGGAGCATGAACTCTCAGTAGATTCCAGGGCCATGAGAGCTAGATTCCCAAAAGGATGTTCACCACCATGTTGACCATCACCAGCAAATAATTGCTCAGTACCAGAGAGATCATCTGGTAAACTGCTCCAGTCAACATTACCAGGGGTGAAAAAGCTATGATGAGGTTGTGATTGAGATGGTAGAGCCTCAGGTAATGCTTGTGGTTGTTGTGCAGTAGAACTTGAACTGGATTTGGCTAAGGCATGTAATAGCAGGGATACGGATATGACATTCGACCCTGAGAGACAAAATATGCAGGCGAAACAGGTTGTGAATGATGACCAGAACTAGCAGGATGTTGCCCCCTGTTTTGTGCACTAGTGCTTGGAAAAGTCACAAAGGGTGCAGAAGAGCTAGATCTAGATGATCTACACTCTCTTGCAAAGTGTCTAAGCCTTTGGCATTTGTGACACCTCAACTTACTCTTGTCAAAACCAACTTTGGTTTTGCCAGAGAGTCCTGGAAATTTCCTGCCAGTTCTCTTGTAGAACTTCTGAGATCTGATATTGATCAAGGCCATTTGGCTCAGAATATCCATCTCTTCTAGATCATCATCAGCTATTCCTTTCAATCATCCATGATAAAACATAAATTGTCACTATTACAGCCTGAGTGACTATCAACACCAACAAATGCATGATCTGAACTGTTTGAAGAGAAATCTATATGCTCATCATAATTACTTTCAGATGTAGCATATTCTGACTCATGACCAACCAAGGTAGTGTTCCCTGGTACAAAGTCATCAGTGAGCTTTCCTGATGATGCCAGTTTCCTTTTCTGCTCTATCTCTCTCTCAATGTAAGCAGTTTCCCATGAGGTTGGGTGAGAGATTGTTTATCCAGATTTGCACTGGAGGGTAGGATAATAGTGTATGTGTCCCATCTCTCAGGAAGTGATCTAAGGAATCTGTTGTTCATCTGGCTATTGGTATATTCATGTTTGACCATTTTTAGCTCAGAGATCAAACTGGAAAAATGCTCAAACTGTTGAGTCAGTGTCTCACCCTTCCTATGAGAGAATGTTTCATATTGTTAGGCAAGGATTTCTCTGTTGTTTGCTAAGACCTCATCAGTTCCACCGAATTGTTCCTTCAGTGCCTTCCAGAGGTCATGAGCAGTTTCATGATGCATAAGCCCTGAATAGATTTCATTCGGTAGTGCCATGGCCAGAATTCCATGGGCTTTAGCATCAATCTCAAATAGTTTCCGATCTTCATCTGAGTATTGTTCCTTCTTCTTCGGAACCATTTGATTGGTTTCCGGATTGTTCACCATAGGCTTATGTGGACCATGTACCATTGATGTCCAACAACCTGAACTGTTAACAGACAGGTGATGAAGCATTCTTCATTGCCATATGTTATACTTAGTCCTAACCAGCATCGGAGGCTTGGTTGAAGAACCGGTATTGTGAGGGTCATTAGAAGGAGTAGCCATTCTCAGATTCAACCAAAATCAATTAAGTTTTAACATATTTAGAACATAACACAACA
The DNA here is from genome assembly GCA_025506515.1 of Flaveria trinervia. NCBI lineage: Eukaryota > Viridiplantae > Streptophyta > Magnoliopsida > Asterales > Asteraceae > Flaveria > Flaveria trinervia. Next base: position 18,707 of record JACCIX010000942.1, on the reverse strand, counting down.
AACCAAATTGAACCAAGAGAAAACAGAAAGCAATAAAACGAAAGTAGCAGAATATCAATTTAACTATAACTGATTCTTGAAAATATGCTAATTCAATCAAATGCAAATATCGATTAGCAGTTTCAATGATCAATTGTTAGATTAAACAATGATTAACCTACTCTGATACCAATTGTTAGGATCAGTGATCTACGTTTGATTGATTAAAGAGTATTGCAGCGGAAATCAAACAATGAATTAGACAATTCACAAGAACATGGTTGATATTCAAAGTAAGAGCAAACGATTATAGAAAGAATTCTACAAATCAAATATTTCATTCAATACGCACTTTCGTGGTGGCAAAATGTCACACTTACAATGAGGTCAATCATCCCTTATATAAGAATGTCGTGGTGGAACATTCCTTATATAGGAGATGTGACGTCTGCTGATGTCATTTGATAGTGACATCTAACAGAATTATTCAGACTACTGAAAGTTAACACAACTACTGAAGATGTCAAAACAGCTGACATCTTCTTACAAAAATACTAAGTGTTAACTATCACTACAACTACTGAAAAGAAAACTACTGAAACTACAACGACTGAAGAACATGCTCTTCAGTCGTTTTACAGATACTGAAACATAAAAGAAAACTACTGAAAGGAAACCATCACAACAACTGAAGAATGCTTCTTCAGCTGTTGTAACAAACTCTGAAGGCTTCAGTACTTGTACTTGAACTTCAGCTGTTGTCATCAGCTGATGTCTTCAGTCTTTGTACTTAGTTGTTGATCTTCAGTACTTTAGTCTTCAGTTGTTAATCTTTAGACTTTGGTCTTCAGCTGTTGAAGTCTTCAGTACTTTAGTTTTCAGCTGTCGATCTTCAGACTTTGGTCTTCAGCTGTTGAAGTCTTTAGTACTTTAGTCTTCAGCTATTGAAGTCTTCAGCTATTGAAGTCTTCAGCTATTGAAGTCTTCAGACTTTGTCAAACAGCTTATCAGGTCTTCAGCAGTTGTTGTGATGTCTGTGGGACTTAGAGATTTTCCTGATCAGGCTCACTGGTTCTTTTGGTCGAACAACGACTGATCTAGTCTCCTGGTTTAGTCGTGCGACTGGTCCATAAGCATGATTTATTCTTGCGTATGGTCCACAAGTATGGGCCATTACCATGAATACTCATCTGACTATGTTGAACACATTACGCAAACATCATTGACTTAGAAGTGTGTACAACAACCTCAAACGTATATAAGAAGTCGTACATATGAATTAAAGTTAAATAGACATCATATCATATATCATATTTCATTACATAGTCAAATTACACATACGTAAGAAATGAAAGACTTTTACATTTAAGCACATAAACTAGGTACATATGTATCTACAAACTCCTCTTTGGACCTACTTTTCTCTATCATCTAATATTCTTCTCATGTTCTTGGAATTTCTTGTACTTCTCCTCTTTTGTGACTCCTGGATGTATTTCAAAAGCAAAGCAGAGTCTTATCACATGTTGAAGCTGTAGAGCTTGTACAATATCTTGCATATCATAGAATAGTAGCCACTTGTATAATGTATAGACATCATCTGCCAACAAGTTAGTAAGCCACATTGGATCGAATACCCGGATAGTATCTATTTTTCCATCTCTATTCAAAACTATGATCACTTTCCCTGTCCACCGGTCATAATACCACCATTTCAAGTGTGGAGTGAAATCCTGAGGCATTTCCTGTAAGGAAATCTTTGACATTGTGCTCAGGGGACTCCACTTCAGCACAACTTTGGGCTTCCCGGATATATGGTCCACTTCAGATTTATGTATGAACCTCTTTGGTTGTTGAGGTCTGAAGTTTACCCACCTGGTGTGGCATTCCTTCTTTAACGAAGCCTCAAACAAACCTAACATCTTCGTTGGATTAGCATATATCACATCTAAGCATGCTAGTCGGTTGAGCTCAAAACCAGGAAGAGTCTTCTGATCATGAGGATATCTGAAGTACTTGATCCCTTTCTCTTTCTTAACTGCATAGACTTCTAAATCTTCAAAATATGCCCACGCTATGATCTTGCCAGACACCTTCTCATGTCATTTGACTCTATAGAGCTTGGTGTAGACAATTTGCTTTTGTGGCACGCGTTGGGCTTTCATCTTGGCAAAGACAAGCTGCCCATTCAGCTTTCTTGATATCAACATTTGCATCTAAAGCTTGGGCTTGGCTTTCATCTTTTTCCTTCTTATTTTCCATCTCTTCCAGTTTCTCAAATGTAGCACTTCCAAAAGTATCACCCAAGTTGGGTATAACATTACCTTCATGGTTAGTGTACTCTAGATAATGCTCAGCAGTGACATACTCGATCTCAATTTCATCTACATCGTTCAGCTCATCGTCACTCACAACATCTACTTCTGGGGCATCTTTTACAAGCTCGTCAGGATTTAGTCTAAACATTTCAGTGAGTTGTTCATCTGTCAGATCATTAATAATCTCTCCCTCTTCTAGAGTGTAGCTCATAGATCTCCTGACTATCCCTTGCAAGTCAAGAATCATGGTAGGTTGAGTCTTAACTTGCTGAAGGGGTTCGACATCAAACTTGTCTGTCTGTTAAGCTTCATCTCTTTGATTAAACATTAAGCACATCACACATAAGTCATTATATAAAACATTAAAACATAAACAAACATACATTATTATTAATTACATTAATGTAATATACAATTGAAGTACAAAAGTTTTTTTAAAATACAATGTAAGGACCCATTCCCGAGATGCTTACAGCTGGTAATTCATTTCTCATAAAACATCTACTTTACATTTAACATTCATAAAATTCAGCAGAAACATAAAAATGAATTTTCACTTCATTACAAATGCTTTTGCAAGTTAATACAAGCGTTCATTTCAAAACATCGTTCGTTCGCATTACAATAGAAAATATGATCACACATCATACATCATATGATCACACATTGCAGCATATGATCACACATCATACATACACATAGATAATATCATTATTATCTTCATCATTTGTTCGTTCATTAACTTTCGATAACATGTACATTACCGCGAACATTGTGCACGAAGCCGGTAACTGCGCCTGAGGTCTTTCATAGACCTCGAACATTGTGCACAAAGCTGACTCCAGCACCTAGGGAAAGCAGAAAGGATCCTATACATGTGATCAATCACAAAGATTGGACCCTAGTGTGCATCCTTTCGGGGTAGGTAACCCGCACACTATTGAGCTAACACCCTTCATTGGGTGTGCACTTCCATACATTTGCTTGCAAGCCTTTCTTACTTTCATTCGTTTATTAATGCATGCATTCATTCATCATGCTCCACTTTTCATTATCTTCCACTCTACATTACATAATACCTTCATTTCATTCATTAACATTCATCGTAAAGCCAAGGGAAAATAATCATACATAATAGGGAACATAACAGTCAACATCATCATACAGGGCATCATACATACATAGCATACATCATACATATCATCATGCATAAACATAAAACATACATCATAGCATGCCCATCATAACATCTATGACATCAAAAGTCAACTTACATGAACACCCGGGAATATCCCAAGTCAAAGCCTACATTCATCTTTTTCCCCAGAAAGTCAGAAAACAGTCTAAATATTCATCCGCATTTGCTATAGTTCATCCGCATTTACTATAATTCATCCATATTTGTCTTACTTCATCCGCATTTGTTCATCCGTATTGACCATACTCATCCGCATTTTCCATACTTAGTTAATGTCCATCCGCAATTCCCATTACTCATTCGCAGTGACTTACTTAGGGTTTAATGCTCATCCGCATTAACTGTCATCCGCATTCACTTTCCATACTCATCCACATTGAATTTTCATACACATCCGCCTTGACTTTCCATACTCATCCGTATTGACTTTCCATACTCATCCGCATTGACTTTACATACTTATCCGCATTAACTTTCCATACTCATCCGCATTGACTTTCCATACTCATCTGCATTGACTTTCCATACACTTCCGCATTGACTTTCCATACTCATCCGCATTGACTTTCCATACTCATCCGCATTGACTTTCCATACTCATCCGTATTGACTTTCCATACTCATCCGTATTGACTTTCCATACTCATCTGCATTGACTTTCCATACTCATCCGCATTGACTTTCCATACACATCCGCATTGATTTTCCATACTCATCCGCATTGACTTTCCATACTTATTAGCCTTACACATCAAATTTTAGTTCCCAATCACCGTCCATCATGTTCTAAGCTTAAATCATACATTCTAAGCCTTAGAACATCATCATACATCATCAAGCATGAACATAACCATATATCACATCATAATTTCAACATACACAAAATCAAACATACGTGTCCGAAACCCAGTTTCATTAAGACGTACGTTCATGCATTTCCAGCCCCAAAGTTTGTTAAAACAGGTAAAAGAGGGGTCCTAGAACTCACCTTTGCGGCTCTTGAGTATGGATTCTTCCGAATTCGTTTGCAATTGAGTTCAACCACCTAGAAACCCACTAAAAACATACCCAAACACATACAAACACACATAAGCACAAACCCGAGGACATAACAGGTTAAGAACACCATAGAAACATGAATTCTTACATTGAATTCACACTTTTCTTCTTGTTTCTCTTCAAAACCGAGAGTTCTCTACTTCCAACTACTCTATCTCTCTAAAATCCAAAGATTAGTGATGTGTATGACATATGGGTGGCCATACCACCTTTATCACCAACTTTAAATCTTTTTGTCCTTTTGACACTTTTAACCCCTAGACTTGGGTTTACTTCTTTTTCCTTATTTTTCTTTACTTTATTCATTCTTCCTTTGTGTTTTAACGCCATACTCATGCTCCAGTCATGTGACTGCGCCCATACTCATGCTTCAGTCGTGCGACTGGCTCATACTCCTTGATCCATTCATATGATTGGTTTATTCTTGTAGTCCAATCGCATGGTTGTTCCATACTCATGGTCCAATTGTGTCACTGGCTCATACTTATGGTTTAATCGTGTGATTGGCTCATACTTATGATCCAATTGTACAATTGGCTCATACTCAAGAGTTTGACCTCATACACTTTCAACCCTTTAAAATGTTAACCTTTGATAAACATTATGACCTTTTAACACAATTTGATCACCTCAGACGTGATCCTTTTAGTTTAAAACCGATTGATCATCTTAGACATGATCCTTTTAATTTAAAACTGATTGGTCACGTCAGACGTGAACCCTTTTAGTTAGTGATTCACAGAGTACATCCAGTTGTATAGTCCAACATCTACAAAACAAAAGACTAGAAAATAGAAAATAACTTAGAAATTTAAAAGACATATTTTTGTTGTTTTAGGTTTGAGCAGAAGAACTTCAAGTTGACTTGATCATTTCTGGAATGATTCATTATGGAATCATACAGCTATATCAGAAGCATTTGGGAACCCTTTTTAATATGCACTTTGATGCTAGATTCTTGTTTTCTCTGAGAGTCGATAACACTTTCAGAAATCATACTAGATCTATAAGATGCAACAATAATTTTGACTTTCAAGAATTGCAGCCACGATGATTGTCAGTATGTTTGTCCCCTTAAATCCATACATACACTTTTGACTTACTTTGGTGATGAATTAGGTTTAATTATTACAACAACCATTTGCGGGTCTCACACTTATATGGTAATTGATGTGCTCCAAATTATACATAAAAATCCTATCAAAAGCATATCAATTATTCCATAATATCTTCCTTAAAATTATGAAAATATACTTAAAAGTCTTAAATTGTGTTTTCTGGTGTTTAAAAGGGCAAGTTGGACAAAAGAAGCATATTAGCATGAAATTGAAGTAATCTGAGCTTTGGAGTCCAAGCATTTTAAGAACGCCCCCATGCTTTGCCAGAAACACACCCCCGTGCTAAATTAACACACCCCCGTGTTTGGACATCTAATAGGACAAAAAGTACCGTTCCCTAAAAGTAGACACGGGGCCATGCCTTTTAGGCACGGGTCGTGCCCCACCACCAACACGGGGCCGTGCCCTATTTAGCACGGGGTCGTGCCCGACACAACCTCCATGTACGAGCCGACCAACTTTTGTTAGCATTGTACTAGCACGGGGTCATGCTTAAACACTCCGGAAAGCCTATAAATAGAAGACTAAGTTCACCATTTTTGGCAACTTTGGTGGGAGAGTTACTCTGCAGAACTCTCTCGGGAATCAAGACTTCAAGATCATTTGGAGGCTCAGGAGGTGCATACAACACTTGGAAGAAGCTCAGAATCGTCTAAACACCATCCATTGTGGATTATAGGTTTGATTGTTCCATTTCACCGATGATTACAAATCTATCTTCTTTGTTTTATGTTGTTATGTTCAAACTCATTATGAGCTAAACTCTTTTTATCATCCTAATAGGATGAAATTATGTAATTTGTGATGAACTAATGGTGTGATAAATATTATGTTAATGTTATGGTGTTTTTGGGAAAACTATTGATGGGTAGCATCTACATTTGAACGGGAAGTTATAAATTTATGGTTTGTGATTGTGATTGTCATACAAAGTTGAAAAACCATATGATCAACTTTCATTCGCGAAACCTGTCTTCATTATAAATCCATAGCTAATGAACAGAAATGGTTATTAGAAATCATATCACTTTAACTTTCTGATCATTTGTCGGTTCCCTTTTATTTGTTCGGAAACTTCAGTAATTGTTACGGTTTTCTAAAATTAATGGTATGTTAGGAAGGAACCTGATCAACTCTCTTTTTGACATTAAGTTATGTTTTCAGAAATTGTATGTCAAATAGGTCACAAAAGATTTACCTACATTACTAACGCTTTGATCTGAGCAGTAAAACTCAGCCTGATAGGATCAAGTCACTACGGCAGCAGGATAGACGAGAAATCACGCCAGCTCATCTTTATAAACATTAACATAATTACATTATCCATATCTTTAAATCACACCACCATTCATCACGGTTACATAAGTGGAATCTAATTAGGATGATAACTTTTATTCCTTTGTTTTAAATCCAAACGCTTCAAATCTTAGTTTACTGTCTTTCTATTATCGCTTATTTTTAAATCCTAAAATATTTCTATACAAATTATCATTTTCTTTAACAAAAACCAAATCTGGTAGTTAAAGATCAAGTTTGTTGAGTAGGCTAGGTGTGTCCACGGATTGATACTCGGTTCTTACCAAAACTCTATTACCACACGACAGGTACACTGCCTTTTGTGTGTGTGGTTTAGTATTAGTAATAACTAATTAAAACTGAATTGTGTGATAATTCTTTATCAAAATATATATACTATCCGCACCCATCAGTAATCAACATTCCTCAGGAGATTTTTGAGTGGTCTACGGGTATTGGACAAGAAGAGACAATTCTAAGAGCTTTGAAAGAGATGCCAAGCCTCAGGTTAGTGCCATCACACAGATTAGAGGCACAAACAACAATGAATTCTAGAATATTTAGGTTATGCTTAGCCTAAGTTCAGTGCCACTTCACAGCAGAGAGGCACACAACCTATCTTCTTGTTAGAGCATTTATTTTTATTCACCAACAACATTAGTCATTAGCTTGATTGCTTTTAGCAGTTTTTACATGTGCTTTGCTCATATTTATGGTCATCCGCACACATTTGTGGCGTTTATTTTGCTCGTCACCCTTTATTGGAAATGCATTGATTGTGTTAACCAAGAATAAGATGTGAACCAAAGTAAGTTAAACAAGTTAGTTTGAATTTTTAATTCACCAATGAAGTCTACTCATCTATTGTGTTGAATCTACCAACACATCATATAATGAACTAGCAACCTTTACATATATTTTCTCTATATTACCTCAGTAGCAAACTAGTTTACTATCATTTTTCTTTAGTTGTGCTTAGACTTCTCAGACTTGTACTTTGAATTTCGCATTTTGAACAAACTAGGTTTGAAGTCCCAACCAATTCATTCCCTGTGTACTCACTTTCCATAAGGTTTGAATAAAAATCACAAATTTGATTTCACTTCCTTCAGCTAAATTGCTCCCCCCTTGTTTTTTAAGTAAATAAATACTGCAAATTATTACTAACAAAGACTATTCTCCCCTGAAAATACTAAAATCGAAAATCTTTTTGTGTTTTTGGATTTTAATAGACAGGAAAATAAAATAAAAGAAAATAAATACACTAGTTGGACTATGAACTTTCTTCTTCTTTAATCACATCACTTTTCTTTTTCATGCCATTAACCTATAAAATATATAAAAACCTAGGTTTGTCAAATGCTTTTGTGTAGAGGTCGGCGCGTTAAAATCAGTATTAATTTTAACAACATCGATTAATTGCTTTTCAAAACAGTCACGTATAAAGTGATATTTAATACAGATGTGTTTAGTTTAGGATATTGGACCGGATATTTTGTTAGTAGAACTATCAACAAAAATAGGAGTGTTAGAAAATTGCAAACCGTAGTCGCGCATTTGCTGTTGAATCCAAATTATTTATGAACAGCAACTAGCAGCAGCAACGTATTCAGCTTCACATCTTTACAGAGCAACTAAGGTATGCTTCTTACACTGCCAGGTGACTAACCGTCTACCAATGAATTGACATCCCGCTGATGTTGACTTGTAATTCATCTTGCAACCACCATAATCCGAGCCACCATACGATGTAAGCTTAAAGTCATCATCAAGAGGATACCACAACCCTAGTGTTGGAATACCCTTCAAATAATGAAAGATTCTTTTAACTTTGATGAGATGATTTACTTTTGGTTTTGCCTGATATCTGGAGCAAAGAGAAGTGGCATACATGATATCAGGACGCAATGTTATGAGATACATGAGAGATCCAATCATTCCTTTGTACATGGTGGCATCAACCAGATCACCATTTTCGTGGCGTGCCATGCCATGGTTCGTGGCAAGTGCAGTTCCAGCTGCTGAAGTATTCTCCATGTCGAATCCATTGATATATCTCCTACATACTTGGTCTAATGTAGGAAGATTTCCTTTGGTATCTAATCCACCTGTAAGCAGAAAAAGAACTTTATCTCCCCCATGGCACTCATCTCAAACTCTGCTTTCATTACAGATTTAAAATCTTTACATAATTCTTCATTTTTGGAACCGAAGATTATGTCATCAACATAAATCTATAGCAGCATTAAATCACCATCTTTTTCTTTGATGAACAATGTACAGTCAATCACTACTCTACGAAAATCATGTTTCACAAGATGAGTTGAGAGTTTCTCATACCAGGCTCTAGGGGCTTGATGGAGCCCATAAAGATCTTGTGCAGTTTGTAAACTCTATCCTCATGATAAGGATCCTCAAATCCTTTGGGTTGAGTGACATAGACCATCTCATGGATTTCACCATGAAGGAATGCACTCTTCACATCTAATTGATAAACTTTAATCTTCATGTAGGATGCATAGGATAGAAATATATGTATTGCTTCCGTCCTTGCCACTGGTGCAAACACTTCATTGTAATCCATGCCTTCGACTTGTTGAAATCCTTGAACTACAAGTCGAGCCTTTTTCCTGATTATGACTCCTTGGTCATCTTTCTTGCACTTCAGCAACTATTTAGTGTGAATCACCTTAGTACCTTAGGGTTTGTCCACAAGGGTCTATACTCCTAACTTCTTGAACTGTAGGAGTTCTTCTTGCATTGCACTGACCCATGCCTCATCATTTAAGGCTTTACTCACATATTTTTGCTCAAATTGAGACACAAAACATCGATATGCACCATCGTGAAGATATCCCTTTTCCATTACGAGGCATAATCAACTTAGTATAGCTGATTTTTGGTGTGTACTCCTGATTGAGCATCCCCAATGACATTGTCCAGGGGATGATAAACATTTAACCCAGATCCAGGAGTAGTTGGAACATCTACCTCATTATCCAGATTGTTAAACTAAGGTTCAATCTCTGTAGTTGTTGGAGTGTGAGGTTTTGAATTGTCAGAGGCATCAAGATTGGTGCTTGTGTACTTTCATTGGTGGGAACCTGTTCCTCCTGGTCCACATTATCTCATCTAATGGACCAGGTGATGTCAAGTCTAGTGGAGGAGTGTTAAGAACATCATACATCATCCTAGTAGAAAGCTCATCATTAGTATGAGAAGGCGGCAGATTGAAGGATTTAAAGAATCCATCATAGTCAAAGAAGAATAAGGGTCCTTACCTAGCTGGTGGGGTGGTGTATCTTTGAACGTCAACATTACACCACACTTCTACCTGACCCATTGAGATGTTGTAAACTCTCTTGTCTTGTATGTTGTATCCGAGAAAGATACCTTATTATGCCTTCTCGCTGAACTTTCCAATCTGAGTCTTCTTCAACAATGTGCATGGTGCACCAAACGGTTCTAGATTCTCCAAGTTAGGTTTACATCGCTGGAGTAGTTCATAACATGTTTTCCCATGTCATCTGACCACTAAGACTCAATTGACTGTGCAACAAGCATTCACCACTACCTCATTTTAGAATTTAATAGGCAGTTTTGAGTCAGCTAGCATTGTTCTGGTAGTCTCTATCAAACTTCGATTCTTCCTTTCAGCTACGCTGTTCATGTGTGGAGTGTAGGCAGACGTGAATTGATGAAGAATTCCTCTTTCTCTACAGTATGCCTCCATCCACTGATTCTTGAATTCTGTGCCGTTGTCTGATTGAATCTGCTTAAATTTCAACTTGTAGAGTGATTCCAATGTAGTTACCAGATGTTTGAATGATTCAAAAGTTTTTGATTCGGATTTCAAAAACATCACCCAAAAGAATCTTGAGTAATCATTTGTTACTACAAAGTAATACAGATCTCCACCAATGCTCTTTTTGCTGACATGGCCAAACAGATCCATGTGCAGAAGCTCGAGAGGCATATCAATAGAATTAACTTTCTTTGCTTTGTGAGCCTTCTTGGTTTGTTTCCCTTTCTTACATGCTATGCAGATGTTTGGAAGCTCGAAGTTCTTGACATTTACACCATTAACTAGATCATTCTGAATCAATTAATTCATCTTCCTAGGTTTGATGTGTCCAATTCTTCTAAGCCACGAGACTGAGTCCCTCTCAGTTGCCTTTGACAAGAAGCATTGAACTGTGTGATTAGTATGATTAGTTGTGGATGGTTTTGATAGATCCAAGACATACAAGTAGTTATATCTTGAAGCTGACAAAAGAACCTTATCCTCCTGAATCACATAGTCCATCTTCAACATGTATCACTTCTTGTTGTTAAATGCAACCTTAAAACCTTTATCATAGATCTGGGAGACTAAAAGTAAGTTGTTTTCTAGTTGTTGAATGTAGTTGACCTTGTCAAAATTTACTTTTTCTTTTCCCACTTTGCCTTGTGCTATGATGTAACCTCCGTTGTTCCCAGCAAATGAAACATGCCCCCTTTGATTTTTTTGACGTTGAAAAGGAGGGACGAATTCCCTGTCATGTGTTTGGAGACCCCACTATAAATAATCCACTTATTAGTGATAGCACTGTAGTAGACACCCTTCACGGTCAAAGAAACTTGTTAGTTCAGATTCGGGACCCAAGCTATAGTTGGCTTTGGTGACCTAGAGGAATCACACATCATAAAATCAACCCATTGTCCTTTAGAGGATGAGGGCATATCTTTCTCTTATCGTTCTCACTATAAGACACTATACTTGATTTTTCTTTCCACAAGCCAGTTTTGTGTAAGGCTTGTCTATGGTAAACAAACGACTGACTTATGGTTAGAACATTAGGTTCACTAACACTCTTAGGTGGAGTGTTAAATCTTATTTTAGAAAAACTGGGTTTTGTATCATAAATTTTAATTTTCTTTCTTGGCCTTTGATAGTAAGGACAATTAGTAGAAATATGTCCTCTTTTTCCATAATCATAGAAAGATCTTGCTTCTACAGATTGAAGGAAACTTTTATGTGATGTTGACTTTTGTGAAGGTATGAGGTGTGTCTGGTTTGATTTTGTCACTACTCTTTAAGATGTTTCATCCTTATTAACAAAATTAATTGTTTTAATGTTTTGAACATCTTTAACTTGCACTATGGTTGGACTTTGATGATTAACACGTTTGTGGTTAACTGGTTTATTAAGTTTGGGTTCTGAAATGGACATTGGTAAACCTGACCTTACATTAACCCTTTTAAATGCATCATCTAAATTCTCAACTGGCATCTTGCCTTTTGATTTCAAAGTAGACTCTTTCTCTTTAATGTCAGATTTCACTAGCTTACCCATGGAATGAGGATCACTAACTAGAGGAGTAGACACCACATGATCCTTAATTGGGATGTTATTAGTAGGTCTACATTTTGTATCTAAAAGGATCTCATGTGGTGGTGGAACTACTTTGTACCCCAAACCTTCCCCATTGTTTCGTTCATTCACTAAGTTTTGTACTATGTGAGAAGAACTAGCCCAACTATGCAATTTTTGTTTTAAAGAATTAACCTCGACTTCCAAAACTGCTTTCTCCTTTTTGGTTTCTTCTAATGAATATAAATAAAACTTTATATCATTAGATTGATTTAAGGCAAAAACATCGGTTTCCCTTAGTTGTTTTCCCAAAAGTACTATCTTTTCTTTAAAACTACACTCACTTTGTTTTAATATACTATTAGCTTTAGTGCAAAGTTGTAAGTCATTTACTAAGTTATCATTGTGTTCTAATAACCTAGCAAATTTATGATTAACTCTTTCCCTAATTTTTCACATTCAGAACAGCATGTTTTTCAAATAATTGATCTAAAGAACTTACTTGTGAGGAGTCAGTTCAATCAGCCATCAAAGCAATGGTAGACTCTTCTGTTGTTGGAGATTCTGAACTTGTTTCTTGGAGCTCTTCCTCTACCAAGTGATTTAACATGTTCACAACTTATTCGGTATCCGACATCGATTGCTCCACTGCAATCTCACCTTCATTAGCAGACCCATCATCCAATGCTTCGACAAAGGCAATGTTTGATTCTCCAGGTGAGACAAATCGGAAGGACCAGTCTTGTCCTTTATCACCTTGAGCAGTTAGTGCCTTAGTCTCTTTACTTGAAGAACTAGTTCCAACCATGTCTTTGTCTTGATGGTTGAAAGTAGGAAATGGGTTACAATTTCTAGTTTTCTTGGGCTTCACACATTCACGTTTAAAATGCCCCTTTTCACCACAGTTGAAGCAGGTGACCTTAGTTTTGTCGAAACCATATGTCGTGTCTTTTTGGCTACTAGATTCTGCCTTGTCTTCTTGAAAAACTTTTTAGCTCTTCTAACAGCACTTTCTAGAGCCCACATGATGTCCATTCTTTCAGCTCATTCTCGTAAACTTGCTTGTAGTCTTCATCCTCAAGATCACAATTACCAATCTTCCCAGCAACTAAACCATCATAGGATTGAGCCACTACTGCTAGAAGATCCATATGCTCCTTTGCAACTTCCACACTAATATTACGAGATTCTCGGTCTTCAACTTTGTTGTATTGTCTTCGGGCACTATGTATTGGGTTGACGATGACCTTGACGTTTTTGGTCCTCAAGAAGTGGTTTGGGAAGGAGCCACGGAACTGGACACAAAACCTATTTTTAATGGTGCTCCTGAACCAATTGTAGTGGGAACTGAATTGTAGAGTGAAGGATTCTGAATGTAGAATCCTTTCTTCAACTTGTACTTCATCCTCACTTCTTCCTCTCTTAACTTCAAGATGTAGTCATTTATATCTAACGTTGCAAGAATGTCATTCTGTCTCAGGTTAGACACAAATGAGTCCCATTTCTCAGGCAAACCATCAACAAAGCTTAAAACTTTGTTTTCCATTGATATGGTTATGCCATGAGTGTGCAGGTCACTCATCAGATGATAAAATCTATCAATAATATCACTTAAGCTCTCATTCCCTATCGAAGAAAAGTTATCAAACTCCTTGTTGAGAACCTTAGCCTTGAGTGCCTTTAACCTCGTGTTTCGATCATATCTCTTCTATAATGCCTCCCATAGCTTTTTGTCCTGCTTGTTCTTAGGAAATTGATGAAAGATGTCTTTCGGGATTGACTGAGTCAACAGGCATAAAACATTCTTCTCAACATTGAAGAGTATCTTCTAAGCCTCGCTCATTCCCCAAAGACAACTTGACTCCATTTGCATTGACTGGTACCATGTAACCAGTCTCTATAGAAGTCCAAATATTAGGATCCACTCCATTTAGGTAAATCTCAAACCGATGTTTCCACTAAGGATATTCATCTAACATTAACAACTTTGGCAGTTTATTGTGATTACTAATCTCATTTTCCAGAAGCAGTAAGTTCTGGATGCATGAGTCCTTTCCTGCTGTAAACGTAGCAAACTGATCTACCATTTTATAAACATTGCACTTGGACAACACGACAGCTTCAATCGTGCGAATGAACAATAACTATGGATCACTTGTGCGAATGAACTATGAGCATGGATCCTCGTGACGAATTATGAGTTTGAATGAATCAATCGCGCGATTGGACTCAGTCCTGCGTATGAACAAGCCTAGTGGAGTCAAACGACTGACGTTGTTCAGTCGTGTGAATGCGTAGTGCGAATGAGTTCAGTCGTGTGAATGGAGTGAACGAATGAGTTCAGTCCTACGAATGAGCTAGTCAAGCATTTGAAGGCTTTTGTTTTTGCAAAATCAATGATTTTGACACTTAGACACAAATACGATTTTTGTAAGAACCCTAATCTGCCGTATAGTGAAAAATCGCAACTTTAACGTCTGAAAACATCGAAAACACCTGTTGAAACAAACGTGGTGAATCTTTTGATTAAAACGTAGGTTTTGAAACCAAACTTAATTGAATCAAACACAAAATCAAGAGCCAAAGCTCTAATACCACTTGTTAGGGCCATGTACGTACAGAGTACTAACTGATTCAGTGTTATACCAGATCAAATAGTGCGGAATCCTATTTCATTGGTGACTCAATCAGTGAGAACGATTACCCAATCAATATAAGACTGAACTAAAACATTAAGAACGAGTAGGAATCGATCAGGAACGAACTATGAACTTGGAAAAGTTATTTGGGAAACACTGGACGGCTAGGGTTTATGTGTATGTGTAATATCTTTTTAAGTGTTATGTTTTCCATGAATTAGGTGGTATTTAAAGGTTATTGGTTTCCATTCATATGACCGAACCATTAGCATGGTTCACTCATGCGACTGAATCATGCGATTGATCCATACGCACAACTGAAGGTTCAATCGTGCGACTGAATCAATCTTATGTCTCAATCATTTGACTGATTCAATAGCCTGGTTCAGTCATGCGACTGGTCCATAAGCATTATGTATTCATGCGTATGGTCCACAAGTATGGACCATTAGCATGATTACTCATCTGACTAGGTTGAACATATTACTCAATTATTATTGACTTGTGAGTGTTTACAACAACCTCAAAACGTATATAAGAAGCCATACATATGAATCAAAGTTAAATAGACATCAAATCATATATCATATTTTATAAAATAGTCAAATTACACATACGTATGAAATGAAAGACTTTTACATTTAAGCACATAAACTAGGTACATATGTATCTACAACTATCATGGCCATTTACTACCGTAGATCCATTTCTTTTACATCATCGGGATCCATTTCTTCTAAATCTTCTTGGATCAGATGAGTAGAGGTGAGTCTTCTTCCCAAGTATGTTTCAAAGCTTAAACAAAGGCATTGTAAGTAGCCTTTTGCTCTTTAGATCTCACGTCGACTTGCATGCGTGATGAAGTGGTAGTTAATCTAGTTGATTGTGATGATGTTGATGGCTTGCTTGATAATGAAGTAGTAATGAATCCAGTTGATTTGATTTGATATCTTGATGAGAGGAAATCATCTACTTCAGCAATGAATGCATTTTCCACATAACGAGTTTCTATGAATATTGTATGCCTCAATGATTTAGTGTCCACTAAGGTTCCTACTCCTTATATCAAGTTCAAGAGCATTAATTTTTGCAATCATTATATCCAGACTAGTGCTTTCTAGATCAAGTGTGTTTTTCAACATGGTTATATTTTGCTTCCAACTCTTAGGAAGGCTGTGTAACATCTTCTTGTTCATCTCCTTATCCTTATATGTAACCCCATAATCTCATGATCATTGATAATCTACACTAACTTGTGCATTGGTTTTGAAATTGACTCCCCTTTGGAGTGGTGGAAGGTTTCATACTATGGATCAACTTGTCTTTGTTGATTTCAACTACTTCACTGCTTCCTTCACACATGATGAGCAATGCATCCCACATAGCTTTGTTGTTCCATATTTCTCAATCCTTTTAAATAAATTCCTTTTTAGGCTTGTGTGAGGATAGAGTATGCTTTGAGGTCACTCTTTATCTTCTTATACTCGTCATCATCAAGAGTTAAGTGAGGATATTCAATGAGTATTCTTGCTGTTTTGTATAGTACAGATTGGTTAGTCGAGAGTGACATAGGGATGTTTGGTCTTTTGCATATGGAAATCCAATAATACAGATCTACACATGTAACATAATTCATAAACTTGATTTGTCATTGCTTAAACTCAAATTTTTGTTTAAGCATACGACGTTTAGGTGCATTACGAACTTCAAAAAAGTTAAGTAATCTATTATAATATACTTGTTTTAAAGTGTTTGAATAACGATTAAATCAATTTTAAGTCCAAGTGGTCCGACAGTCCTACATTGATTATTATAATGCTTCTTGTGAGCAGTAGCACTTGGCTGTTTAAGAGAACTGTCTGAGAATGCTATTGTAACTTATACTGTTAATTTTTTAGGTCAGAAGTTTATGATGATTATGATCTATTTGCTCTAATTTTTTAGTAGAATATGTTGTTTTATGATGTGTTCTTGGTTCAGGTATAATCAAATAGTAAATCCAATTGATGTTTTAAGAAGTTTTAAGCATGATACATATTAGAAGTCGATGAACTTGCTAGTAGTAACTCAATCAATGGATCAATCAAGTTTTAGTTTAGATCTAAGCATTTCTGAATATGAACTGAGAGCTAAAGCTCTGATACCAATTGACTGGGTGGTGATAATGATATTCTCTATTGATATGAATCAACAAGGATTGAATATGATAATTGAGTATGTGATTATGTAGTGGAAATATACAAAACAGAGATCATTGAATGCTAGAAATAGTAAAAAATGCTTTGTATTAGTGACGGTGAAAAGTTACAATGAATGCTTGTGTTTTAGCAAAGATACAATAAAGAGACACCACTAAAACAAAAGACTAGCGGAGATTCTCAATATTCTATTTTTTGAGTATCCACAAAACTAGGGTTTTCTATTCTATATATAGACTGACAAAAAAGACATTTACAAAAGGACTAAACGGCCCCTATACTATACATCAGGTAATAGTCGAAGTCTAAAGGCTAAACAACATTTTCTTCTGTTCATCCGCATTAACTAATGAAGATGTCTTGTTCTTCATCAACATTTCTCTGTAGTCTTTAGAGTTGGTGATTGGTCATCAGCATTGACAAATGCAAATGAACAAACACTTATGCGTATTTGTTGATGAACATCCATATTAGTTAATGTGGATATGAAGTACTTATCAACATTTGTTCGGCTGTCTGCATTTGTAATTGCAGAACAACAAAAACTTGTCTTCATTTGTTTAATGGTCATGTGTATGTCCAAGTATGGATAGCCAACACTTGACTCCTACTTTATGCAGATTCTTCATCTACATATCTTCTTGGACTTAGGAGAATTCTAGCAGAGCAACCATTAACCACCATTTGAATTGGCATGTATGATCCTTTTAGGGTCGATCATATGAGAAGCCTCTATCATCTTACCATTGGTTGTTTTTACTATATAGTTTGTGTCTAAGGCTGTAGAGTTAACATCTAGTAACCGACTCAACTTATATGAAATAACACTCTTATTAGCACCAGAATTAAATAGAATAGAGGCAAAACAACCATTGACAAGAAATTACTAGTTACTATAGAAGGATCATTACGAGCCTCACACGAACTAATAACGAAGGCTCTACCTTTGGTACCACCATTTCCATTTCCATTCTTGTTTCCATTACGGTTAACTAGTCATTTCTATTATAGCTATGAGCATCGCTGTCGTTGCCATTACGGTTTGACCACACTCGTACTAGCCTTTTTGTTCCTCTTGTGTGTTGACTACTTAGCTGCTAAGTTCACATGGCAATTCTTAGCAACTTGCCCAAATCTACCACATCTCTAGGTATTCTTGATGCAAGGCTGGTTGTGATGTCAGTTACACGTATTGCACTTAGGTAATGTCCTAGGGTAGCCACCACCATGCTATGATAAAGAGGATGATTGGTTGGATGAACAAGAGTTGTCAAGCTTTCAAGACTATTTGGGAAGTGTTCTACTTGTTATTGGGACCAGAATCCCACTTCCTCTAGTTGTTACCATCGATGGTTGTCGAAGTAGAACCGCACAGGGGTAGCTTACCATGCGCGACCACTTGGTTGGTTAGCTATGAGCTAGTTTGATAATCTCCTGTATTGTGTTTGGTCGAGAAGCAATGACCACACTCTAAATTTCTTAAGCTAATCCATGTAGGTATCTTTCAATCGTCATGTGGGGAGGGTTGATAATGTCTGGGCATAAGGT